>VZTE01005755.1:6164271-6188569 GCA_013397775.1 Eulacestoma nigropectus
TTTTTTTCCTTAGTTGTTTGGTTGTTATTTGGGGTTTGTTCTTGGTTTTGTTTTTGGTTTTTTGGTTTTTTGATTGTTTTTTTGGTTGGTTGGTTGGTGGGTTGGTTGGTTTTTTTATTTCGGTTTTTTGTATGCCACCACTCAAGATGAGCTGGGGAAATATTTTCATTACTGTTCACATTGCTTTCTGCAGCTGCAGTAGCGAACACCGCTGGGAAAGAAATTGCTATCCTCTAAGCCACTTTGAATAATGTGAAATAAGCAAGCTGAATGACATTTTGAGCTTTTGCTTTGCTGTTTCTGAAGCACAGCTATTTTTCCGACATGTCTGAAATGATTAGGAATGGGGTCGTGGAAAAAAGAATGTATTTCTTTAGTTTCTGAGAAACTGGTTTTACTGGTTCTTTACATTACAACACATTCAATGGAACTACAGAATGTTAAAGTGAAAATCCTAAAACATAATCAAAATTTCTTTGATAAGGCCTTTGTCAGCAGAGTGTTAATGCTATATAGGAAATCAAATTCTTCTTAAAATATTACACTCCCAACTGAGATGTTGCATCCAACTGAATACAGTCCAGATGTGAAGATTTCCAGAAAACTCTAGATGATATTCACAACTAGATGTTCACCTGGCTTTGCTTTGCTTCTCATTTGCTCCCAGAACATGACCAAAAGTTTGCTGATGTCATGAAAATCTTAACCCAATTATGGTAGAAATATGTGGGAAAATATGCAAAACATTTGCAATCTTTGTTCATATTCAGCTATGCATTTGTAACTGCTATGAGAATAGGTGACCAAAAATATGCTTGCACTTGTAATCCATGGGCTTCATACTTTGTTTTTGCTTGTGAGGCTTAATGGAAGGGAATGAAGACTGCATTCTGCATCTGCACGAAGATCTAATCAATGCTAGATGAAGAAAACTGTAAATATGCAAGATAAAAATGGCCATGCAGGTTCAGTTGATGGCCAGTACGTGAAGAAAACTTGTATGTGCACTGAGTACTTCCCTTCAATGTATGCAACATTTGTGATAAAATATGTCGATGTTGTGTCAGTGATTCCTGTTGAATTGACAGCTTTTATTTTCTAAATTACAGTAACCCCATGTTAAGTTCCTAAAGCTATTCTTTTGAGATTGTGGTGATTGTGAAAGGTGATGGAGGAGTTTCCCTTTTTCTGAACCTTTAAAGATTTAAGTTCACCAAATGCTAACATCTCCATATGTCTTTTTAACAGCTGATAAAGATAACAATCTTGTGATGTCATCCTAGAGTCATCCTACAGTGTGTCTGAAAAAGCTGATCAGATCACACACTGAAAGAACCTACTTTTCCCTACTGATGATAAAAAGAACATCTGGTGACCATTTTAGGCAGAGGCATGTACCTTTCAGATGTCTAGGGTTTAGCAGGATTAATCTCTCCATCAGGAATTCATCCCTGGAAGTGTTCAAAAGTCATGTGGATGTGGCACTTGGGGACATGATTTAGTGATGAACACAGGGTTGCTGGGTTAACAGGGGGGCTCAATGATATTAGAGAGCTTTTCCAAAATAAATGATTCTGTGATTCTATGATACACTTTTCACATATCTGATTGTTTAACAACTTTTAAGCAGTTTTAATACTATTAGATTTTTTTCTGCACCAGAAGATGTTTTTTTGGTGTTTGGTGCTCTCTGGAAACAGTTGCTTACAATTATGGACTCGGGGAACATTGATCTGTTATTTAAATTTGTACAGTGTTTTGTGGACGAAGCTGAAGTTACAGCAGCTTTTCCCCCTCTGTGACTGAAGAAGTTAAATGAGTACTCAGAAAAAGCAGAGGCACTGAAACATTCTATTAGCACAGAGCCCATCTCCTTGTGGTATAACAAGGAGCTGACCCTGAAAATTTGGCACAAGTCCATTGCAACCACTCTGACTAATGCCACGGAAAAATAGAGAATGATGTATTTTTCATAGAACGCTACTCCAGGGTTATATTGATTTAAACTAGAGAAGGTAAAGAGGATGGAAAATTAGACATATTAGTGAGTCAGCATTTTAAATCTCAGCATTTTAAATAAAGGTGAGAAAGGGAGGAAATGAAAAGAATGAAGTTTTGAGCTACAAGAAAGAAAAAATAGCTAAGGATTTTCCAAAACCTCACGGTTAAGACTAGATGGGTTTTTTGGAAATCCCATCCAGATCTTTATGTTTATATTTTAACTTGAATTGCCCTTTTCAGAGTACTGAATAAAATTTTGCATTGAGACTTCTCGGGTTAAGTTGATGACTTCAGTTGCATAAGCTGACTTGGTTAGGGAGAAACTGCTATCATTTATTTATATAATACTATATCATCTGATGTGAGAGAAATTTGTTTCTCTACTGCAAATACTGCTAAAATCATAGAAATAAATTTTAGTCTTACGTGATAGTTTTACTGATATTCACAAGAGTCTGACTGAAACCTCCTTGAAATAATGAAAAGATTCCTTTTAGATTTTTCCACCATTTTAACACCTAATGCTGATGTTGATGAAAACATAATTACAGTGTAACTATGGTTGCTATTTCTTAAGTTATCAGTCATTAGACTTCTGTGAAAAGAAAAACAGGAAAACATAAACCAAAATATAAAAAGAAATGAGAAAAAAATTAAGTCTCTCATTGTATGTGCATCTATTAATTTATCTGAATGCTAATTTTAAGTAGCAGGGTTTGTTCAGCACTTTGCATATCAAACTGGAAAAAATTCCTAGATCTAGAGCTTTTGGAAGAACTCTGATATTTGCTCTTTTATATTGTTAGTATATTTGAGGCTACCTGCTAACCAATAATTTTTGGAGGTTTATGCAAAGAAGAGAAAGATGAGTTAGGTAGGAGGCAGGTTTTTCTTTTCTGCAGAACTGTAGGAACCAAGGGGTGAGTGTTCCTCGCAAACCTGATATTCTCAAAGTTCTGTTTTGTACCAGAAGTATTTCCACATGCTGAAGAACTGTAGATACAAACTTTCCTGCTCCTGCGTTTCTCCCATTTACTTAACTGACTTGTCCTGAAGGATGTGTCATCTGTGTTTGGGCACATGGAGTAAAAGTCAAGGCTGGGGTAGCCTTTGCAAAAGGAAATGTTGACTTTTCTGGTCAGTGACAGAGAAGAAGGATGTTTGTTTGCTTTTACTTCCAATGAAAATCAAGAATGTAAGTAAGAAAAATATAAAGAACTGATTTGAAAACTGAATCTTTCATCCACACACATGTGTCACAAATCACAGAATCATAGAAAGGCAGAGGTTGGAAGGTACCTTAAAGATCATTTAGTTTCAAACACCCTGCCAAGAGCAAGGGTGCCCTCCATTAGATCAAGTTGCTCAGAGCCCCATTCAACCTGGCTTTGAACACTTCAAAGACGTGGCATCCACAGCTTCTCTGGGTAACCTGGGAACATATAGGGAACTTTTTATTCTTCTCCCTGTTGATCTCATGGCAAATTTCACCGAAATTCTCTAAAAATGCACATAGCCTTTCTCGCTTGCTTTCTCCACATGGGCTTTATCCAGTGTCTCATGACCAAGTGGCTCATGCTGCTACAATTGGGCTTCCTGGGCAAAGGTGGGGGTCAGATGCCAGGAATGGTCTTGATGAGATGAAAATGAATCTGCACAGAGCCCATTGGAACAGAATATTTTTTACACTTCCAGCTGAAGACCAGTAGTCAGCGTAGTTAAATTTAAATTAATTATCCCAGGTAAAAGCCAGTATTAAAATATCTGTTCTTGATTCACAATGATAACAGTGTTCAAAAATATTTGGTGATCTAACTCTTATTTCATGACCATTCACGTAGGTTCAAAATTCACAATTTTACAAGATTTATGTTGTTTCATGCTTGTGCTTGGGACACACTATCTTTGGAAACTTTCAGGATAGCTCAGAGTATTTAAAATCACGGAGACCAATTAACAGAAATGCAAACACCTGAGACATTCACTACTGGTTTATACTTCCAAGAAATGTTTACAGTGTCTTCACATATTTTTTTGCGTGTCATGTATCAAACATTTGGAACAATTTCCAAATGCTTCAAAAGTGACACTAGTATGGTATTTTAGGAGAATATAAGTCAGAATATCTCTACACTGTTACAGTTCTAAGAATCTGAAATATTAGTTATGAGATCTTATATAAGTGATTTTAATGAACAACAATTTTGAGCAATATTTTAATTGCACAAAAAATTGTCCAAGGTGTTATTTTTAGCTAACTTAGAGCAAGCAGCTCTAAAAGACTTCCTACTACAGAGCAGGAGAAGGATTCTTACAGCTCCAGTAAAAAAAAGGACTTTTCCATAGTTTCTAGCTTTTTTGAAACCTACCTTTTATGACTAAGAGATTAAAAAGAAGAGCTTCTAGGGTTGGAGCTAGTTATAATGGCTTCTCTTATAGTCCCTGAGAAATATAGGCACCTCTAGAGTATGATTTATCTCTGCCAAAAATACACATCAAAACTAGATATGTTTAAAGACATCTATTTCTTTTCACTGGTATAAAGGGAATCTAGGGCAACTAGCTGAAAAGTAGGTACCTACAGTCAGTCCATGTGAGAGGAATCCTGGCTCCAGTGAATGTGAAAGCTTTGCTTATCTTGTCCCTGTGAGGCTCCAGGCAGCCCTTATTATGTCTTTCAATATATAAGGGGGCTTTTAAGAGAGATGGGGAGAGACTTTTTAGCAAAACTTTTAGGGACAGGAGACAAGGCGAGAGTTTCTATATGAAAGAAGGTAGATATGAGGAAGAAATTATTTTTATGGTAAGCATTGTGTGACACTGGCACAGGTTGCTCAGAGAAGTTGTGGATGCCCCATCCCTGGAGGCATTTAAGACCAGGCTGAATGGGGCTTTGAACAACCTGGTCTGGTAGAAGGTGTCCTTGACCACATCAGAGGAGTTGAACTACAAGATCTTTGAGAGTCCTTTGCAGCACAAACGGTTCTACGATTCTGTGAGTCTATGATTTAGCTTTTAGGTCTTTGTGCATTCAGCCGTACGTTGCTATGGTTGGCTGCTTGGACAATAAAGAAAAAAAACCAAACCTAAACCCTTCAGCAATATTCTAGTATCCATGAGTATTATGCCTCTTAGAAAATGCTCACATGTAAGGCGTTAGTTACTAAGCTCTCAGGAAGCTAATAGAGAGTTTTGTCTAAAGAAAATCAGTTGGTGGGATTACCTGAGGAAGTTTCAAACTTCATAACTTGACTCCAGTCACTGAAAATATTCACCAGAATCATTATTCAGAGATACATCATAGAAGTCCAGTTATTCTGAGCTGGGGAATGTCGCTTTACTGAAGACAGTGCTACTTTATCTATACCCGTTGAAGTTCTGGCCAAAATAAACATCAAATTTTTTGAAATTCAATGCAATCCTGTCTGGCATTAGGCAAAATGCTGAAAAATATCTGGCAGCTTTTGTTTGGTTTTTAAAAATGGAAGATCTGTGACAAATACATCTGAAGGCCCAAACCCCTGAAGACCTCCAGATGAACTTCAGGTTCCTTTGTCACACATCACATGTGGCACGTGAATAAATCAAGGCGACACATTTTGCAACACAAAAGTTTGGAAATTAACTTAAAGGAAAGATTAACACATAGTGCAAAGTGACTTTCCTCCATGATGACACAGATATCCATTGAACTAGAACACAGTAATAGTTTTTATTGAATGTGAAAAGTGAATAACATTTAACTTCTTTATAGAAGGCGTGAAAAGGTCAGCTGGAAGTTTTTTTGATGGTTTATAAAGGAGAAGTTTGCTTGCTGTAATGCAAAATTAGAACTTCTTTGGACAGAGGTAATCATATTAAAATAAGCAAGTTCTGTTCCATAGGACAATTGCATTCTAATCCCTCTGTGTAATTACGCTATTGTCCAGTGCTCTGTACCTATGTTTCAGGAGAAAAATCTCTAAGGACACCTCTTAGAATTAATCTAATACTCAAGCTTCATTTCTTACACAGTACTGATTTGGTTTTAAAGAACAATACATTCCTATAGGTGTCCAGAAACAAAAAAAAAAAAAAAAAAAAAAACAAAAAAAACCAAAAAAAAACCAAAAAAAACACAAACCAAAAAAAAGCCAACCACATTTATATGCTTATAAATTATTAGGCACTTATTGTTACTGTCTTAAACTTCTCTTATAAATGCAAAGTTTAAGTGTAGCATTTTAAGGTTTAGCAATTTAGCATCTTGGGGAACTTCACTTTATGTTCCATTATAACCTCAGTATAAATGTACATCATTAAGCCCACCTGACAATTAACTTCCAACACTTGTTCTCTAAAAGACAGATGCTTTTTAGTGAAAAGAATCATGAGCACTACCAATGTCTGATCTAATGGCCATTACTAATTATTATTAATACAGCTAATAATAATAATCATGTTTGAAGGGATTTTCAATAAAAGTATTTAATGATTTATGAAATGTTTGTCTCTGGCAGCCTTTGTGAGGCAAGTATTTTAAATGATGTATTGTTAAATGATGATATACATAAGTCAAAGAATGGTTATGGTCATAGAGTGTGGCATAAGGAGAAATGGAAATGAGGGAAGAAAGGCGATTAAGGCATCAGTCTTGCCATTAAGAGACCAGCAGCCTGTATATGGCTATTGGTGTGAATTTGGGTGCTTAACTTCATTGTTTCTGCTCTCTTGTTGAAAAATGGAAATGATAATTTGCTATATTAGTAGCATATTAATGTATGGAGCTGTATTGAAGTAAGTGGATATAATTATATTTTACTTCACAACCTACAGAAATCTGTGTGAGGAACCTGAGCCCCTTCCTCCAGGGCTCCACTGACAACAACATGAATTTTGTTCTCTTACTCAGCGCTGCCACTAAACTTTTTTTTAAATGCTCTCTCATTCTGTAGCTTCACTCTGCTTCAATTTCACTGTCTCTTAGTTTCTTACCCAAAGTCAGAAAAGTCTAACTTGTAAGCATGTTAATCTGCTCTTAATGAGTGGAGCACCTTATTTTTGACATTGTGAGATTTTTTAAAGCCCAGTTTTATACCAGCCTCACTGGTTGCTGATCTTACCGGCCTCACCAGCCACCAATAACTGTTGTCTATGGGTTTTGTGTTTTATCTGCTCTCACACTGCTGCTATCAATACTCCTTGGTCCTTGCTGGGTTTGCCAGTTTGGGTTCAGCAGTGGCTTTCCCCAGAGAAACTGCACAATGCCAGGCTCAACTTCAGCTGTTACAGGAAAACAAGAACACTAAATACTTTAGAAACCTGGATTTCCATCATATAATATTTTAAAAATTTCCATTCACAAAGAGAATGAAGAGTTTTAACAATACTGATTTCTGATGTTTAATCAAGGGTAGAAAAATTTGTTCCCACTTTTAGAGCATTCTTATTAGCTTCTTATGATCTATGCACATTGATGATAATAGATAATACCTTGATATTAGATTTTCCACTTAGATTTTAGAGATAGGCTTTCACATTGCCCTATGTGTCATGTCAGACTAAAAACCATAGATAAGCCCAAACCTGTTTTTTTACTGAGGCTATGCTGAGAAAACGTATTTGGGTTTTTGAGTATGTTAAATGAGTTTTTTCACAGAAATTTTATATTTTTCTCAAGTTTTATTTTATTAGATAAATACTTGGAAAAACTATAAATTTTCTTACAATCTGGAACTGTCTGTACATGATATGCTGTAGGAACTAGACACAGGCAATACACTTGAAGCAGAAAAAGGGTTGACACAGCTTAAAGTACTTAACGTGCAGTTTGATAGAGAACGTGAACTTGGGACTCTAAAGACTGAGCTAATTGAAGCACTGAAAACTATTGTTAGTCCAAATATAAATTTTCCTCTTTTTCTAGCTGGGATACCAGAGGCAGTTTAGTTAAACTAAATGATCCCATGTCCCAAAACACTTCAAGAGGCTCTAATTTCACAGGGTGAGGTATCACACTGATATCCTATTGCTCCTTCTGGCTGAGCTAGTTCAGAAGCCATTCAGGTTCACCCTGCCTGGGACTGTGTTGTGACCAGGGGGAAGATGCTTCTTTTCCCCTTCTCTATATGCATATACTTCAGAGTTAATGCTGATTAAAACTGTTCAGGGTTTTTTCTGAAGCATTCAGAGACATTATAGATCAGGCCACACAATTGCAGTTAATTTCAGCATTTTGCACAATTTACACTGATATGGTCCTAGCAGGATGAAATTCATAATAAGTCCATATTCCTCTACACAGCTGAGATGCAATTTATGCATTTTCAGTAAATTTTGAACCTTTTCATTATTATTAGATGTGACATTTGAAAAAGCCTGGTGATGCAAAAACTTCCTCTCTCTTCTGAGAAGCTGAGTGGAAGGACATGTTGGCCTGGGTTATTACCGAAGCTTTCAGCATTAATTTACATCATTTTCAAGTGCTTTTGGGACACTTTTCTCAGTATATAATTCCTGATTTCCCTACTTGACTCAAGGCTCTCTCTCCTGGTCACGGTGTCTGATTTGAAACCACTTAGCTTGTGCTTGATGCAAGGGACATGATGTCCCCAAGCTAGCTTTCCTGCCATTTAAAGTATTTGTCACCCTTCTTCTATCTTTGTTCATTTCTTTTAAAGATAATCAATTCTCCCACCCTCAAAGCAAAATTTGCCTAAAAACCTTTGAAAAAAATAAAACCAATACTCTGAGCTTTTTGCACTGATTGAAGTAATGACAAGTCACATATGAAATTTTCTTGAAATATATTGGGTCGCAATGGAGAGCTTTTAAAAACATCTTTCATAGGCTAGACATATTCAATATGGACTCTTACCCATTGCTGGTTAAAGGAATTGTGTGATAAGGCAAATATAATAATATAATAATTCTTTCTTTTAATGTGATCAGCATAAGTATACACTCAATACAGAACACTGATTTAACATACATAGACTGTCTGCTTCAGCTATGTTGCTGTTCTCAAAACTGTTCTCTTAGAAGGAGTGATTTTCAAGTTCCTAGCTGGCATGTATGAAAACAGGTTCATTGATTTCACGAAAAATAAGGTTGTCAGTGCCCCCTGGGAATCTGGCCCATCCAGATGTGCTATGACATTTAGGAAGAAGCAAACAGACTCACAAGGGTCTTTAGGCTGTCTTGACAGAGCAATCAAAAGTTTTACTTGAATTTTTAGGACAGATAGTCAAAATAGCAACCACTTTCCTGTTTTGGAATGAAATAGAGATTAAGCTAAGATATCCTGAACAACTATTACCTAAATATATAAACTCCAGAGGAGGCCATTAAGTCGATCACAGGGATGGAACAGCTCTCCTATGAAGACAGGCTGAGACGGTTGGGGTTGTTTCAGACTGGAGCAGAGAAGCCTCCTGGAAGACCTTAGAGAACCTTGCAGTACCTAAACAGGGCTACAGGAGAGATGGGGAGGGACTGTTCACCCTCATGACCGTATCCTCATGTGTAGTGATATGACAAGGGGAAATGGCATTAAACTCGAGGAGGGTAGATTTAGAATAGACATTTGGAAGAAATTCTTTGCTGTGAGGGTGGTGAGTCACTGGCGCCGATTGCCCAGAGAAGTTGGGTAACCTGGTCTAGTGGATGGTTTGTCATCCATGGCAAGAGGAGTTGGAACTAGATGATCTTTAAGGTCTCTTCCAACTCAAACCATTCTATGATTCTAGGAAAATAAAATAAATAGAATAAAATCATTTTAGTCTAACAATGCAGTTTTGGTTGATGTAATGGATATGAGGTTTATCTCACCTTTATGCAGGACTGGTAGAACTATGTTCATTTCCCAACCATGCCATATATATTTTTTTACATTTCTTTCACATCCTTAAGCTCTGAGATTCCTTGTTGCTGACTGCAGAGTATAAACGGAATTCACAAATAATTTTTTTTTTAACAGACACTTTTCCCTCTTAACTTATTCAAGGATATGATTTGGAAACTTAGGTTTTATTTTGCATATGTAGATAAGTATAAAGCTGAGTCTTGAATTTTCCTGGAAACTTTGAAGTATTGTTAGAGGCCTCTGAAAGCAAAGAGGCAGTTAACAACTTTGTAAAGTATATTTAGACATACTACTGGAAATAAAGAGAGCAGGGAAAAGAACTGTTGCTTGTTTGAAAGATTTGCAAGAAAAAAAAGATAGAAAGGAGTTACGACTCAGGGCAATGTACTGACATTCAGAAACAAAAACTGAACTAGCTCATAAAGGAAAACTAAAATAGTTCTTTTAGAATTCCAAGATATGTTCTTGGTGTTATTGACATAATTTTGGTGGTTTTACTGGTATCTGTCCTAAAGCACAGTTTTAGCGAAGAACCCAATTAGGATTCAGTTCCCAAAATAATAACTTTCGAAAAGCTTTGCTCTAACAGTATCAGCTGTCATTCATTCCCACTTAGACCATGTGGGAATAATTCAGGTGCCTAAACAAAGGTATGTAATGACAATTTTATGTATGCTAATAGGTATCCCATTGTATCTGAGGCATTCACATGGGTTCGCAGACAAAATGTAGGACTTAAGGAAGACCTGTTATACGTGGCTTAAGAGACAGATGGAAGCAGGAGTATTTCGACTGGCACAAGTGCCTGTGTTTGCTCAGGCAAATCAACCAAATCTCTAAATCTCTTCCTTCTTCAGACCATGTCCTCACACACACATGCACACACAAATCCTTGGCTGAAACTGAATAGGTGAGTTGTTTTGAGATGAGCAAATCATTTGCTGCCACTTACATAGAGGCCTACTAAGTGATAAAATTATTAAGGACATGGTCAGATGGTGACAAGGAATCGAGCAGAGACATTCAATGAAGTGAGTTCCTCTTTTCAGAAAATGTTACCAACCTTCATTTGAGCATGTGTAACTGATTTTGGCATGCCCTTAATGAACTGAAGTATGAATGGCAATCTATTAGGCTAAAGAATTATCATTGTTTTCTTTGTTTCATTTAGACGTTTTTATTTTGTCTTGCAATAGACGAAGAGTGTGCATATGATGAGAACCTACATCTCAAACAAGTAATGGTGACTTAAATCTACTACTACCAACAGTTATTTTGGGTGCTGTGGCTAAAGTGCTTGCCAGAAAACCAAGTCAAAAAAGCCATTGAGT
Organism: Eulacestoma nigropectus; assembly: GCA_013397775.1. Lineage (NCBI taxonomy): Eukaryota > Metazoa > Chordata > Aves > Passeriformes > Eulacestoma > Eulacestoma nigropectus. Next base: position 6,175,447 of record VZTE01005755.1, read on the forward strand.
ACCTCAGCCTTCTCCATATTCCATTTTATCAGGTCTCCCATTTCCTTCTGGGGAGAGCCCACATTTTCCCTAGTTTTAGCCTTGCGTAGTGCACAAGTTCCTACTGTTTATTCCCCATGATGCCTAAGTTAACATAGAGGCATTTAAGCTAGGACCCTGAGGAAGCCAAGATACTGGTTGGAGTGGCTGGAATGTCTTTGTACTGCTCTTCAGGTGCTCTCCTGCTGACCTGTGATCTCTCCCCAGGCTCTGGGCATATATTGTTGACCCTGGCATTAAACTTGCAGGAGTGGGATGGATTCAGATTCCCCTCCTCCAGCAACTTATTTAGGATTTAAATCACTGATGCTCTGCGTGAGAATTATTGAAGTGCTTCTGTAGTTACTATTATTTGTCTTGTGGGGCTTTTAGAAAGATTCATTTTCTTTTATTCTTTGGTTCAGTTTTTGGAAATCATGCATTATTGGTTTGGGCACCGTACAGGTTTCATTCCAGCCAACATAATTCAGTAATTTCAGTAAATTTCACATGAAAATGTTACACTCAAAATCTGATTTATAGGAAAAGAGTAAACTCACTTTCTGTATATATATATATACACACACATATATTTACATATATATACACTTACATATATGTATACAAACTTAAGAATTTATTGCTTGTATAAGTGAAATCCAGACAGTCAAATCCAGGATTTTTTACTTACTGAAATCTAAAAATTTGAGGGAAAAAAAGGGATTATGCAGTTAAAACTGTTATACACACATTTCTCTTTCTCTATCCCTTGTCTTGGTGTTGTGCTCACCCTTCCCCTGCTCCTCTGGGTCCCAGGTTTTGCAGTTTCATTCTACTGGTTGTTGTTCAGGAAGGTGTTCCAGAAAATAACATCTGGAATAGTCCATCAGTGTTCAAGGTGATGGTTTTCCCTTCCTTGCCCCAGTAGCCATCTGGTGCCCAAGTTCAGGTCGAGCTAATATGCTTTTACACCTACCCCTTCGTCTGCAGCCCCACATTACATCCACATTTTCTGTATGTGGTACCTATGTCAGATATAACTTCACTGTCTTTGTTACCCCTAAGCCCAGTTTTGTCCAGCTCCAGACTTGTATTTCCTTAACTGTCCGTGGGTGAGCAGCCTCTAATGCCAGCCTTTGCCCCACTTGTCATCCCTTGCCTGTGCTCTTCTATGCTATATCCTGCGTCTCCCCTTCTCAAGGGCTCTGCTGTCCTATCAGGCTTTTATTTGTCTACACTACATCATTGTCTAAGAGCTGTAAGTCAGAATCATAGGCTCATAGGATCATAGAATGATTTCAATTGGAAGGGACCTTAAAGATCATCTAGTTCAAATGCCCCTGCCATGGGCAGAGACACATTTTGCTAGACCTGGTTGCTCAAAATTCCATCTGACCCGGTCTTGAAATATTTCCTTTTACATGGAGTAGTGGATTGTTATTTCTTTTTATATAACTACAGTCATACCATACAAAGATAAAGAAAAGCGTTACAAATTACATATAGACAGACACCTGCTGTGGAATTGCAGTCACAGATAAACCAAGTAAAGAAAATCTCAAGAAGTTTAGCAAAGTTTCAGTCAGAAGAAACCTAACAAGTTTCAGTCCTGAGGCCTTGCAAACTCAGCACAAAGCTTATGGTTTGTTATGAAGAATGGAACTTCTGTAATACAGGGCTGCATGATTCCAAGAACTATCAACATCTGTTTTCTATAGTTAATTTGTATAGAAATATCTCTGCTTCTAATTAACTAAAAGTTAACTGAACCACCCAGATCATAAACTTCCATGTTATATGAGGAAAAAAAAAAAACCTCTAGTGAACAGATAATGGAATACAGTTTTGATATTGTATTACATACTTTTTTTTAAAGTCTATTTTGTAGCTCTGGATGAGTCAGATCCTTTTTATTAAAAGTTGTGGAATCTGGAAGTGCAACAGAGGTGACACTGGGGAGTCCCTGTTCCCAGCTCTGATAATCAAGCTGACTGTGTATTGCCTATAGGCACACATGCAAACACGTATTCAATCCACACACAAATACAGTCATGACCAGGCACACAGACAACACTCAGCACTCACACAACATCAACATCCTCATTCTGTTCCTTGATGTGTCTCATCAGGATGAAGGTGTGTTAGAGTGAGATACATCTATGTATAGACTTATCTGTGATGTGGTCCCACCCAGGAGCTGGGCTCAGACCACATGTCAGCCCCATAGCTGCCCCTAGGTCCCAGGCTCCCCTTTTTCTGGCACCTAAATGGACAAATATTTGAGGATGTAGCCCCATTCCAGCTTCTGGTAGAGATCCTTCCATTCATACCCCAAAGTTCTTCATGGGAACAAAGTGCATTTTTATCACTTTTTTTTGCCCTCAGTTAGGGTCCCAATTGTGTCTATAGTTCTATAATTTTATCTGTGAGTAGTTGCTTTCAGATTTATTGTTTGTTATTTGTCCTGCAATATAGAAATAGATACATGGGTGAGTCTTTCATCTTGTCATTAGTGTTTCAGTCTCAGACCCCAGCAGATGTGAACTGAGATGCCTGTTAGTAGGATGCAGGTAACTCAGATGTTGAGCAGTTGGATCAGGTTGGATTAGGGTGTGTGAATGTCAGGAGATGCAGACCTGGCTAATAATAAAAATGAATAAAGAAGAAAATTAGTTTTGTTATCAGGTGTAGGTTCTGGTGGATAATATGTAATGGCAGTTATTAGGGTCAAAGTCATGCTATCCACCGTGTCAGCCAGCATCATTCTGTTGAGATAATTTTCAATCTGCATCTAATAAATAAAATGCTAGAGGAATACATTTAATTTAGCATTAAATTCATTGTGGTCAAGTCATTAAAGACTGAGAACAAGATAGAAAATTGCCCTTAAAAACTTACATTTCTACCCTAAAGAAATGTATATTATAATAACTCTAGAAACTCAGAAGAAAGCCAAAAATAGATTATAATTTCTTAATTGGATTTATTTACAGTTGGGGTATTAAATGTGTGTAAGCCCCTGTGTAATAAAGTAGTTGGCCTCTTAGTTGCTTCTGATTATAAAGTCAAGTATGCATTTTATCAAAATTTATTTCTACCACTCATGGTCTGGGAATTCCTCATATTCTAGAACGTTAATTGCAGCAAAAATGGTTGACTGTGAAGCTGAAGATATAATAAACAGACTTGTCGAGGGAATTGATCTCACACTGACCAAACCTTCCTTTGCCCACTATTTTTCATTGTTACTCATTTTAGATCTTTGTCACCCACCTAAATCCCAGTGTACTACAAGCTCTGACCTTTGACCTACAGGGTTAGAAGTAGTATAAAAGGTTTGACCTAACCAATCCCAATTTTTGTGCTGGGTTTTTTTAAATGTTCTTATTTTGATTGTCATATTAATCATCTGTCAAAGAGCATTTCTTAGCTTTGAAAGGAACATTTTCTTCAGTTCAATAATCTGAAACTGCCAAAAGTGAACTGTTCATCTCACTGTGAATAAACAGAATTGTCATTTCTGAGCTTGCTGATGGTTTCTCTCCCTAGCAAAGTGCAATCTTTTGTGATAGAGGAAATATTGTGTATCTAACTGTATATTGGGCTTTGCAGTTTTCTTTTCATGAGTGGGTTGATTATTGAGGTACATCTCATGAATGAGGAGGAAAGTCTGTGCCCATTAATGACTCCAGAAAGAAAGAGCTATCTTATGCAGCAGCTTTCATATGAATGCTGTTTATTAGTTCTGCCAAATCTATTTCTATAGCCTTAATTATTGATCAGAATTCTATTTTGCTAGGTACCTAGAGGTGCAGGGAAAAACATGCCTTTTCCTGAAGATTTTCAGAATTTTTTCTACAGATCAACTGTTCTGAGCTTATCCTACCACAACATCTAATTAAATAAGATAGCAACCCAGTAGAAGAGGTTTTTTTCTTGAAACTTAGAATTGCTAGAAGTTTAGGAAGGAAATATGAATTTATCTGTTGGCATACACAATTGTTTTTCCCAGTCAGAGCTGAATGCTTCAACTCTCAACCAATGAAAAATGTCAGATATCCATCAAGTTTTGAAGGATATGTTCTGATTCTAAAATAGAGCCTTTGCCAAGATTTTGCTGACAACTGAATGCCTTAAGTTAGTATCATTGGTTTAACATAGTTATTTACCATCTGCTTGGTTCTCAGTGACCAAATAATGGCAGCTTCAATCATGTTTGTCTCAATAATAGAGCTTGAAATGATAATAATAATTAAAAAAAAAAAAGAAATAAAATCCCCCAGCAACAGAGAGTTAGAAGAGAGAGAAATGCTCACTGGAGGCCTAGCTTGTTTTACTGTGTCAATATTTCTGATGCAGCACCTAAACGACCAGGATAGGCTAAAACGAAACCAGCCTATAATGCAAATGTATTTCAGGCTGGAACTTGGATATATTAGAAAAATGTTTATTTTTTTATGCCAAACTCACTTCAGAACCATGACATAGATTGAAGCCTCATGACATGAGCCGTTTTTTATGTTCCACTTGCCATCTGTCATGCATATTTTAAAGAAAACAGCTGCAGGTAGAACTTTAACAGAGATTAGAAGGGCTCTGAAAGAACGATATCACTTAGGTTGGAGTCTACCTGACAGGTTATGATACAGGTGATGGAAGGGCTGCAGCATCCCTTATTGCAGCTGGAGAATCCAAACTTCCAGAGAACCACAGACATAATCATATTGTCAGTAGTACATCCTTCACAGTCTCAAGAATGAGTGTTTTTAGAAATAGAAGTAAATATGGCATTCTCCAACTGAGAATTTGTAGAGTAGGACTATTGGTACATATGTAATCAAAATGCAACGAAACAAAATGCAAAGCCTTGGTGAATTTGGGATAGAATGTTTCTTGAATATCAGTATCTCAGCACAAAAGTGAAGACCTTTGAAGGTCTTGTGCCATCATAGATTGCCCAGAGAAGCTGTGGCTGCTCCATCCCTACAAGAGTCCAAGGCCAGCCTGGATGGGACTTAGAGCAACCTGGTCTAGCAGAAGGTTTCCCTGCCCATGGCAGGAGGGTTGGAACCAGATGATCTTTAAGGTCCCTTTCCAACTCAAACTCTTCTGTGATTCTATGATCATTTTCATTTCATGCAAGTATATAAGCTACTGTTTCTTAGACTCATTTGTTGTTTGCCCAAAAAAGAACAGCACTTTGGAAAACAATATTACTTAAAAATCTCTAAGGTCATAGTCACCAGCTGTTAAATACGCACATGAAGAGGTATGACTGATGAATCAGTACCATGAATAAGAAAGCCATGTACATCAGTATTCTCTCCAGCACTCAGACAAAGCAAACAAAGCTAAATAATGCAGTGAACTTCTTTCACCAGCTACTATAGCTACATATAGATTGTTATCTCAAAGGGAAACAATGCAGGGTGGAGGAAAAGAGGGGTGAAAGGTTAAATACATACTTTAGGGTATCGATACGGATAAAAAAAGATGTGACAGGCCTAGTTTGCAAGGTCAGAAACGATGTAAAAAAGAACAGCCCCAAGGAGACGGCTGAGCCTAACTCTAGCCAGTCACCTGTTCAGAAACGCTCCTGGGTATTTTGTTTCTAAAATAGCTGAGATAATAAACAGCATCATGTCCCAAAGATCAATTCTGACACACTGATTCTGAGAACAAAGAGAATTTTGAATTCTGGGGCCACTGTTGTATTTCTGATGAGATTAATGATAGCTATGAAATGATAATAAAAATAACCTAGGAATCTGACTGATAAAAGTTTTGTCTGTTTCTATTACATGTTTAGTTCAGTTAGCACTGCTGGCAATCAGCTCTTTTGACCCTGCTGAGATATTTGCAGGCTGAGCTCAAAAGAAGAAACATCTGCTGATTTGATCAGAGGAGCATATGGTTAGAAAATTAAGATGTGGAACCATAAAGTAGTAATAGAAAAGAAAAAAGATTGCGGTTTTAGTCAGAAATGAAAAGTTTACAAGGTTCTCCAGGAGAGGGGAAAAAAAAATACAATTTTTTTTTTTTTTTGGCAGAGATTGAATCACAAAGCAGATTCTCTACTAAAAATGTTTCACATATGTAATAGTTTCAGCAATTTTCTCCTCTGTTCCTGCAAACGAAGCTTGTCTTTTCATGAAAAACTCCCTCAGTGTCCCTATTACAAGAAATAGAGTATACGTAGGATAAAGGCTTCAGTGTATGAAATTCTTTACAAAAGGCTACTGAATAACCAGATTATATTGTGATGTTTAAACGAAGGCAAAAATATAGGGAGACAGTAAATGGAATTTCAATCTAAGATCAGTCCTTCTATTAACGATCTTCAAAAAACATATTTAACTATTTTCGGAAAACATATGCCTCTCTCTGTGCTTACACACAGAAGCTTCTGAGATGAGTGAATGATGAAAGACTTACTAGAAATCAGCTATTTTAATCTGGAAAAGAAGGTAGTTATTTACTATGAAGAGGTTATCATATAATAAATTCTGTTTCAGAAACTCAGAGGAAATAGTTGCTTCTTCTGTCTATGTATGTTAAGCATGTTCCTTTGGATTTTCTCTTGATTCACTTTCGTGTAACTTTATTCAGAAGCAGATTCATAGTGCAGGTTTAGTATTGTCATTTTTGAATACGCATCTTGAATTGGTGGTTTGTGAAATTATTTTTTACTCTGCCTATGGCAAATATTTTTTTTGCGCAATATCTTTTCCTTCAATATTTATTGCCATGATTTCAAAAACTGTTATTCCAAGTTCCTAGAAAACTTTGGAGTACATAAAATAAAAGCAAACTCGTATTAATAGAATATTATTTTGAGTTATTATTTGCAAGGTTTTTAAAGTTTCCTGTTCTTCTGAAAACCTTGAAAATTTTAAAAACTGTGAACTAGTTTTGCCTGTGAAACCATGTTATATTTAGAGACATGAACTGATCAGAGGGAGGGGAGAACCAGACTATTCAAGAATATTATTTTTATTTTGCTATAAGTAATGGTTCTTATCTCTGCTAACACTCAGTTTACTAGTACTGGGGAGGAAATTATTTCCAAAATACTTTTTGTGCAGATATATTTATGCCATAAATTCTCTCTTATGAGAAGTTTTTAATGTCAACATAATCTCATAGTTTTTGCATAATATCTTTTCCTCAGTGTTTATCAAATTGTTTATTTCATTCAGAAAGTGTTCCTGCATGAATCTCTGATCTTCCCTAAACCACTGGATGTTTCATATTGTGTGGAGGATGGATAAATATGAACCAGTAATTATGGTCCTCTTGGTATGTGAACTGAGATGGATGACACAGAGTTTGGTGATTTTTTTATTCTTCAAACTATTTCATAATAATTGAGATGAACCACTGCATCTGGTCTAGGGATGTGGTCAATTTTTTCTCTGCAACAGCTCACTCAGGTTTGTCACATCATGTTAACACAAGAGGTCCAAAGCAAGAGGATTGACTGACTGGAGATTTTGGCCCTTTTAAAACAAGTTATTGGTTGGTTGGCTATTTTAAGAGCTGTTTATGGCTGAGCTGATCATGACAGGACACAGTTTAAAAATGTAAAGATGTGTTTTTTCACCTGGCTAATGCTAAATATCAGCAGAATACAAAACTCAAGGTTCATGATCAAACACTGCATCTGTAAATGAGGAATTTCCACATTAATTTCCTTAATCTTTAATTTTAAATTTGCCTGTAAAGTTAAAGGTTATTTCTATATATTTTTTGATGTAGCTTTTCACAAGATTATGACTCTTTTTGAGATGATAAAAGCTGGATAATCTTGGTAAAATATACTCTGTGGGATGAAGTATTCATATTTGTTCTTCTCTGTTTCACGCTAGACTAGGTGCCAGTTTTAAATGCCTCTCTTCATTCAGTTATTCCATTTGAAACTTTTAACGAGTGATAACACAAAGCAGCATGAAATCAGGTGGCCAATGACATCCTTATCATGCTTGGGTGGGTAGGAGTAGGACAAGGTCAATCAAATTGCTTAAATAAAATTGAAACTCATAATAGGAATGAAATTGCAGGTCTGTTTTATTTGTTACAGATGTTGTATTTTGAGGCTTTGTATAGTTTATTTTGGGACATCACTTATGTGATATGTCAGAGTAGGTACGTTATGAACACGTAGAGGCTACAGTAGGACTGTGGTCTCTCTACAGTCAAACAGTGCTGACAATGGGGTGTTTTCCAGGCTGAACTGGTATTCAATGCTTTGGTTTCTTTCCTTTTCTTTTTTCTTTTCTTTTCTTTTTTTTCTTTTTTTTTTTTCTTTTCTTTTCTTTTCTTTTCTTTTCTTTTCTTTTCTTTTCTTTTCTTCTTTTTTTCTTTCTTTTTTTCTCTTTCTTTTTTTTTCTTTCTCTCTTTCTTTCTTTCTTTCTTTCTTTCTTTCTTTCTTTCTTTCTTTCTTTCTTTCTTTCTCTTTAAGCTTTCATCCTTATTTGTGTAAAAGATATACAGTCAATAATACAATTTCAGTAGCAGACATGGAATTACTGGTAGCTATTCAGATCCATTTAACTTGCCAATGCAACTCAAAAATTTTTGTATTATAAAATTGATGTTGTTTGTTTCTCTTTTGGTCATTTTATGGCTAAAGAAGAGTTTTATTGGAAAAAAGAAGGCAAATTAAATATGACAGGGTTATTTATAGATTGCATTGACATACAGTTTCATCCTCTTTTACTGTAGTTGTTTCCTATGAACAATTTGAGATCAGAAGAGACCAGCCTGTTTGTCAGGCTTGCTTCCATGACAGCACAAGAACAGATGTCCATCCAATCATTTCTCTTTCAAGCTCACTGTTTAACAAAGGGCACTTCCATGCATTGAAGTAGTTATTCAATCTCGATCTCAAGTGCTGAAAGATACATGGTGTGCTTTCATTAATAATAACTGGCAAATTCTCATCATTATTTCTAGCCTGAAATTAGTTTACATAGTTTCAATTCCACCTTCCAGATCTTATGTCTTATAATTCTCACATTAAAAAACCTTTTGCTATAAAAAGTAGACTTTTTTCTCTCATGTAGACTTTTGCAAGCCATGTCCAAGCCACCACTTTTCTTCATAGCTATCAGGTATTTACGTGATACCATACAGGTACTTTGGCATTTTTGTTGGAAAACAATGTCCAAATAAAAGCTTTATTAAAAGAGCAGAGAGTTCTACTGTGTTTTGGTTCTATTGGCTGATCTTCATAAAAGACAGCAGAAGTCCTTCAAGAGACTGAATCCTATGTTTGGGAGTGGAAAGCTGTATAAAACCAAACGAAATAAAATGCAAATTTCTAAAGTTGGCAATAAGGAGTCATTTGTAGTGAAAGTCACTGTAGAGTGGCTCTATCACTTGAGAGATTCTGAGAAGATCAGTTCTACTTATAGGTATATGGCAATATCCACTTTAATCCCTGTGGTTCACTAATGAAATGGAATTAATGAGAAATAATTATGAGTCCAGGAAATGGTAAGAGGAAAATAGTGGAGAGATAGCCATACTGATGTCAGTACTTTTTGAAAAATCAAACCCAACCACTGTCATCAAAACATCTCAAAGGCAGGAGTTTGTTAAGACGTAAGCCACACAGCTTATGTGGGTTTTATTTTGAGGTGGTTAAAAAAAAAACCCAGAAACAAAATCTCATTGCACTGTAATAACACTTTAGCAGAAACCATGAACTTCCCCACCCTCCAACCAGTGAAATCTTCCATAGAAGTTCAGAAATGGGATGGAATACCTTGACAATCTGCAAGTGATGAGTTGCTGCATTAAAAAAAAAAAAAAAAAAGGTAGAGAACATCACATAAAAATCCTGGCTTATTTTGAAGGTTACTTGGGGATTTTCAGTACCTTTTCATTCCAGAAAATGCAGCATAGCAACTTTGTTTTCATTTTAGTGTCTAAGGGAAATATTTGCTTTTAAAATACCTGGTGGAGAAAAACACAGTTCCCACATGACCCCCAGATCTTTTTCTCTTGGTGAGTGTATATAGATGAAAGAGAGAAGGTTAGAAATGCAACTGCATACAGAGCAGTTGAATAATAAAACAGTGAAGTTTGAACACTGCTTGTGAGCTAGTGGTGTGCTAGTCTTGCACAAGATACAAATATCAAGATCAGTACTCAAAAGTGTCCTTCAGATTCTTCGCATAATGAAATGTTTACACCTTAATGTTTTTATTCATGCACACTACAGCAAATCTGATTCAAAACTATTATACAGATGGTAAATTTTGCCTTCCCTACTCTACTTATACCAAGGTATTGCTGATTTTGAAGAGAGGTACTGATACATTGCATTAGGGAGATGTGGATTCAAAAGGATCACTTGGATTTGAGCTGGCAGCTCAGAAAAGCAGCACTGTTTAAGCCAACATTTCAGTAAGAGGTAAACTGAAATCCCAGAGATGTTAGAAAAGGCCTTCAGTTCTTTAAAGCATAAATGCTGTTCTGGGTAAAGCCATTAAAACAAGTCATCATATATGGCTTTGCATTTAAAGTTCAGCCAAATAATTTGATCTCCTCAGTAAACAAAATGCAGACACTCATCAATCGCAGTTTAGCATCTTGAGTGAAAATATCTCCAAATTTTAAGTAGATTTGCTTTGAGGCTCTTTTAATGGTGATTGCTGACTTCATTTATATATATATACATATAGATGTCTTGTGAGTGTCACAAAATACAGCCTTCAAATACCTAAGTTGAGGCCAGGTCTGAAAAAGGATATTATTCTGGCTGAAGTTTAGGAAGAATTTAAGGAATACTTTTTAGCTGGTCTCATCTAAACATCTGGTTCAGGATATGAAAGTGTCTCTATTGTCTTCTGTCTGAATGGGAGTCTAAGATTCTTAGTTTCATTATAGATGTCTACATAAAAGCAAACAGACCCTGCACCTGCAGTCAGCAGGCACCTCTCTCTGGGCGCTTGTGCTTGTCAGTCTTTCTGTGGGTATCCACTGGTTATCTGGGGTAATGAAGTGAGTAATTACAACTAAGTTTAGCCCACATAGAAACACCAGTTGATGCAGTCTCTTTTACCAAGTGCAGCAGTGAAGTAAAAAGTGAGAAAGCTTGTGGGCTGTGGATATACTTTTAGGATGGAGTTTCACAAGATGCTTGCATGGCATACAAAGACAGCTTCAGTTATTTCTACAGTCCTGTCTTCCTCCGATGCGGTTTGTCTCGGCCTCTCCTGTGCCAGTACAGCTGTTTGTGGGTTTGTGGCTTACTGCCTGACTGAGATGAGCACATTAGAAGCAGTGAACAGTGAGGGTTGGACTGGGGTTGTGAACTTCTTATGCTAGCTTTGCTGCCAATGCTATCATCATCTAAAACTGCAGACTATGTCTCTTCACACAGGCTCAATAAAATTGATTGTGAGTTTTAAGTGAGCTGCTATTACTATAATTAGTATTTGAATCTCATTTATAATTATCCATATGGTTTTCCTTGTGGTTAATTTTCCCCCAAAATGGTACAGTTAATTAACTTAGATATCCTTTAAATGATTTTCTTGGCTTTTTAAAAGCAACAAACATCCACACTTATGTGTGGATGTCCCAAATTCTTCAAGACCATGCCACTGTTCTGCTGTCATTGCATGCTCCCTTCTTGACAGCAGATATATGCTCGACAAATGTTAGTAGGTAGCAGCTAGAGTATATGAAAAAGCGGGGTTTTTTTAATATATGAAAAAGAGGTTTCAAGTATTTCTCTCCTATACACCCTACTTTTAAATTACTGTACTTCTTAGGTGGGAACATCCACCCAAAGGACAAGTTCCAGAATAAAAATGAAGTAAAAAGACCCATCCAAAATCCTCTTATTTTGGATGACCTACTGTGGGTAGCTAGGACACGGACTCAGACCGGCAGGGAATCTGAGACCTTTATTCAGAAAAAACAAGCTAGTTTTATATACTTCTTCGAGACCCACTCTTTCCTTATATGCTATTTTTCACTAAGCAACCTATCACACATTGCCGTGTCAGTAACACACTTTCTTAATATCCTTGTATGGGGGTGATCACAAGCTGTCCACCTGTCTGTCAGTGTCCAGCAACTCCTCTCCTGTCTGCTGCGTGACACCTCCTCCCCCCAGGTTCTGGAGGAGACAAGCCTCTCTGTGCTGCCACATGCTCCTTTGTGCTGCCATGTGCTTCTGCAGGTTCATCCCACAGCTCACAGCTCAACTCTATCCCATCTCTTCCCACAGTCTATAGGAACTGCTGGTAGGGGTCAGCAGGAGCACATTATTGGTTAGAATAATTTAAAGTTATTCCTGAAGTGTCAGATGCTGATGTCACTGGAGAGCAAACCACTGAACTTGTTTCTATTTGGCTCAAAGTAGAGAAATATACTGAAATAAAAAAAGGTTCTTATTGTTAACTCTTGAATAATGTGACTTTTATAGATTATTACTTTTTGCAGTATTTTTTTCTGAAACCTCAGAACAACCTAAGTTGCTCTCAGAAATTAATGTTTCCCCCAGTAATAAGGCTTTCTAATCAAAGATTGGTTATCAAAAATTTGATAATCAGAGACCATTCCCGAATCCTTTATAAGTGTCTTAATTCCTAGTTAGACAATTCAAAAAGCACCTTTCTCATAATCATACTCTATTATACAACTCAGAGTGTTTAAGGAGCTCGTAAGTGTTTGCAGAGGAACAAGTAAAGGTCAATTTTAGTCTGATGAAGAAAGAAGCTGGATGTTCAGCTGAGGCGTCGTGAGCTCAAGATGTTCTGTTTCTTGTCATCAGCCAGTTTGTGTATTTTGATAATCGTTCATTTCTTCTTCAAAAAATGCTGGGGTTATTTTAATAATACAGTGAGAAGATCAGGAGCTCAAGTGATGTCCATGGAACTAACATGACCACGGAACACTCATGCTCACACAGTGAACAAGTCTAAGATTGTACCAAGACTTGAAACTGCAACAGCATCTTGTGTCATTTACAAATAATGTTAGTAAAAGCATATACAAATATCAAAGAACACAAACCATGATAATCAGAGCTTACAGAGCAGAGCAATTTAATTCCTTTGGAACATGAAAACCTTTTTTTTTTTTT
>VZTE01005755.1:6188591-6241737 GCA_013397775.1 Eulacestoma nigropectus
TTTTTACAGAAAACAGAGGTTAGATTATTGCTACAGTTTTGATAATATGACCAGCAACAGCAATGTGCACTCTGACGGTCCACATGGATTTCTTTCACAGAAAAGCATCAGTGAGAGGAGTGAGAGAATAAGGAAATGGTACAGCAAAAGGTATAAAAAATAGATGAGAAGGAAGAGGAAGGAAAAAAGAAAGAGAAAGAAAGAAAAAAGAAAGAGAGAAAAAGAGAGAAAGAGAGAAAAAGAAAAAGAAAGAAAGAAAGAAAGAAAGAGAAAGAAAGAAAGAAAGAAAGAAAGAAAGAAAGAAAGAAAGAAAGAAAGAAAAAAGAAAGAAAGAAAGAAAGATAGAAAAAGAAAGAAAGAAAGATCCCTCAGGAAGGAGTACCAGCTGAAGCAAAGAGACTTCTTCTAAAGAGATCTAGTAAGACCCACAATTATTGTTAAAGCAAGTCTTCCAGGGTGCCTTTTCTACTCACAGGCAGACCTATACAGATATCATGAAGACCAGCTTACAAGTTGATTCTTAATTGTAAAATTTTTGTTGAAACCACACTTCTGTGGAAAAAAAAAAACCCCTGTTATCCCAGCTCTTATCGAATTGTTTCTGAGAGGTTTTAGATGGAGAATTGCAGCATTTCATGATTTTGCAGAAGGAAAGCTGCCTTTGTAACTAGACAATGAACAATTCACACTCTACAAAAGAGAGTTCAAAGTAAAAGAGGTCACCTAAATGCTTAGAACCAGGATTGTTTTGTAGTCTGTGGTTCCTAATATTGCTGTACCTGTGGCTTTATGTTATTGAGTGCTATTAATCTCAGAAGAAACAATTATTTTGTCTGAAGATCGGGATTGATAAAAGGTATTACTGTTGAACTTGCAAGGAAAAAAAGCCAATAGGTTTCTTCTATCCTTTCATATATAGTTGTTGATGTTTTAATATATGCAACAGTGTACAATTGTGCAGGTGAAATTAAAGCTAATACTACAACTGTTTTGAAGCAATAATCAACACTGTTTTCTACACTGCAAGTGAAATAGAAACAGAAGCTATATATAGTATAAAGAAAATAGGTAACCATTATCAGACCATGGAATTTCTTTCAGTCCAAGACCAGGTCTTTTCATAGCATTGTCAAGTTTTATCTGCATAGTTTTAATGAAAGTTGATCCTAGTATAATACTGTATACTGGCCCTCATGTCCTTGTCTTTCAGATAGCACTTCAGGTGTAGGTAAAATATAGAGGTCTAGCCAAAGGTGGACACTTTGGACATATTTTGAATGCTTGTTGTGATGTGCTGATTGCTGCATATCCACTGCCTTAAACATTTTTTATTTCATTATTTTAATTAATTTAATTTATTAACTAAATTTAATTTAATTAATTTAATTTCTTTTGAAAGAGGCAAGTATTCAGGGAGATACTGGTTATTTCCCTCTCATTTCAGACTGAATCTCTGTTGAGTTTTATAATCTTTTTCTGACTAAATTTACCAATCTGAAAGGAAAGTGGTAATCTGTGTGAGTCTGCTTTAGAGTCTGAGCTTAGGATTTCTACAAATACTATGTCTATGTATATAAATCATATGCTTATAGGTGTTTTGTGCTTATACACTTTTCTTAACTGCTGGAATGCTACATAATATTAATCTCTCTCTTCTGAGAGTACAGTAGATAGAAGTTCTTGAAGTAATTTTTGTTTCCTTTGGACTTAAAAATATATTTAAACTTGTCTTTATCACTTTTTGCTTGCTTTAAACAAATCAAAACAAAAAAAATCCCCAAATTTCCAGAAATTCAGATACTCCTTTCTGCTGCTGTTGAGAAACTTTCTTCACGTGGCATCTACAGGTGCAGCATTCGTCTTTGGCCCAAGAAGACTGCTTTCTTTTTTGAGTGACTTCCCCTTCTGGACACTGTCATTTTATTGTGACAGTTAGGAGATTGCTCCTATCTCAGAATTTCTAACCTTGCCATTGTCACTTGCCTTAGGAGGACCTGGTTTTTAAATTCTGGATGAATGAAATTAGACTGGGTGTAAAAGCCACACCTCAGCTTTGGGGAATGGAGTCAGGCTAGAATAGAAAGGAATTCTCCAGCTATTAATTGGATTCAGTGTTTTGTATTAATGCAGCTGAGGCTTCTATCATATATTTTGGCCTAAAGTATTGGATTACAGGGGGTCTGTGTCTTAAATGTTTTCTAACTCTCCCCATTGGTATGTTTATTTGTACAGAAAAATGAGACATGCTTAGGCAATATATAGAATATTAACTAAAAGCAAACTTAATGTCAGAAAAAAAAGTGAAACTCCAAACTGAAGGGACATGACTTTGAAAGATAGAGATAGAAAGGCATAGGTTGTGGGGGTTTTTTTTGGTTTTTTTTTTGGTTTTTTTTTTTGTTTTTTTTTTTGTTTTGGTTTGTTTTTTGTTGTTTTGTTTTGTTTTGGGGTTTTTTTGGGTGCTTGTTTTTTATTTTGTTTTGGTTTTGGTTTTTTTTTGTTTTATTTTGGTTTTGGTTTTTTTGTTTGTTTTTTTTCTAGGATCCCTCTTACATGAAGCAGTTGTGCACAATGCTGAATTTCCAGTCTTTTAACTCTGGAATAGTTCCCTATTATCATAGAATTAATTGGTTGGAAGAGACCTTAAAGATAATCTAGTTTCAACCCCTTACCACGGACAGGGACACCTTCCACAAGACTAGGTTACTCAGAGCGCTGTCCAGCCTGCTCTTCAAGACTTTCAGGCATGAAGCAGCCACAAATTTTCTTGGAAACCTTTTCCAGTGCTTCACCACCATCATAGTACAGGATTGTTTCCTAATACCTGATGTAAATCTACCATCATTCAGTTTAAAGTCATTCCCTCTTGTCCTGCCTCTATGTGCCCATATCAAAATTCCCTCTCCAGCTGTCTTTGCAGCCCCTTTATGTACTGGAAGGTACTAAAAGGTTACCCTGGAGCCTTCCCCTCTCTAGACTGAACAATCCCAGCTTTCTCAGCCTGTCTCCATAGTAGAGATGCTCCAGCCTTTAAGAATCTTAATGGGCTCCTCTGGAATTCCTTCAGAGCAATTGAGCCAGAGCTGAATGCGCTAGTTCATGTGGGTCTCACAAGAGTGGAGCAGAGGGGCAGAATCCCCTCCCTTGCCCTGCTGGCCACGCTGCTTTGGATGCAGCCCAGGAAACAGTTGGTTTTCTAGGTCGCAAGCGCAGATTGTTGGGTCATGTTGAGCTTCTTGTCCACAAACATCCTCAGGTCCTTCTCCCCAGGGCTGCTTTCAACCCATTCTCCACCCAGCCTGTACTTGTGCTTGGGATTGCTCTGACCCAAGTGCAGTAACTTGCACTTGGCCTTGTTGAACTTCAGGTTTCACAGGCCCACCTCTCAAGCCACTCAAGGACTCTCTGGATTCCCATAAGCAGTGTATCAGCTATAATTTGCAACATTCTTTCCCTAATACTTTGTAATTTTCTGCTGGGACATGATTCATTAGGTGGAGACATATGTGAGCATTGCTATTGTAAAGCCTTCCAGAAACATTTCTTCACTACTGTTTATAATAAAAGACATTTCCCCTGAAACATGAAAGGAGAGATTTGAAAGCAATTGGTCTTTTCATATGATGTGGCACCATGGACTAGGCAATGTTTGAAGCACAATTTCCATGCAATTTATGTTTTCCTTTCTAGCTGTTTCAGAAATATGTTTTCTTTTTTTATCCTTTTTTTTTTTTTAGAAGGTCATTTTAATCTTTGAAGTCAAGGACCCTCAACCGATTATTGTCTACCCTTTACTTTCTGCCCTGTAGCCTGTTGCTTCCTAACTGACTTTAAATATTTCCTTGTAACAACTCACTGTTCCTGAGTGATAGATATACTTTCAATTGCTGTCCTGATGCATATGAAAAACGGGTCTTGGCTCTGGTCTGACAAGCTCAGCACCACTTTTTTTTATTTTTTTCACTGAGATATGAATAAAAATCACTAGTATATATCATAAAATATATGAAGTGAACCAACTGATAAGATAGGAGTATAGCTTTCATAAATTCCAGTGCTCATCTACTTGTGTATGGATTTCAGAATTACTTTAAATGTATCAGTCAATGGCTTTGAAAAAAAACCAGTGAAATTGCCCTAGAAGCATGATGTTTCTTTATTGTCTTGATTATAATCAATTATCTACTAAACACAGTGCATGTGAACTTAGGCACACAAAAGTCTGAGTATTAAGAGTGTATTAATTTGATATGACACTGAAACACAATAGTAGCAGCAATTTAGAAGTGACTATTTCTGCGACAAATTCAATCAAGAAATACATTCCATTTCTGTGATATACAAGAGTGTACAGTGTGTGATATACTGCAGCTTCTTTCTTGGTGAATCCAGAGAGCTCAAGTAAATACACATGAAGAATCATTCGTTCCTTAAAAATCCTACAGTCAGTGAAAGAACTTGAACTGCTTATAGAAAAAAAAATAAAGTGAGAAACAGGAGATTTGCTTCAACTTTCAAGTATCACTAAGATACGGAGGAAACAATACTCACTCAATCCTTTAAAAAGACCTTTACAGCGCTGACAAAGCTGTCATCTAGTCAAGCCTGTTTCTAGTGTAATCACTCTGGTTCAGAGGTGTGCCTATCAACTATTGGTCTCACAAAAAGATATTGATGTCCATCTAGAGGTCTTACACAGAGCTGCTCTGGATGCTAAAGTGAAACTGTACAGAACCAGATTTGTGCAAGCCATGCAACCACGAGTACAATACATTTCCATCTGCTTCAATGGATTTTTGGATCAGGAACATAAAATAACTGCCAATACAGCTTATTGCTTTGCATTTCAGAGCTATTACTTGTTGACTGGGGTAGCTCAAAGAGTGAAATTGAACTACATTGTGCACTGCAGTACAAATTTTCAATTTTTTTTTTTCAAAGAAAATTGTTACAGAAAGTGTATCATTAACATCTGAAAGCCAAGCAATGCACTATAAAAATGCTTGCGAAGGACATATTGGCATTTAACCTCCCAGTTTCATCAAGTCCTAACTCTGTACACAAGAAAAGTTAATTACATGGTGCTTAAAGTCTTCATAAAAGGTCAGTTTGCTAGTACCATACTATGTAGCAGCAGAGGTTGGAAAGGTCGCATTTTGAGTAGGAACAAGTTTTTAATAGTTGATTGGGGCAAATCATAAGAGGTTCATAGTGCATACTTGGTAATGGGATTCAATTATTTCCAATGAGAATTTTAAGCCCCCTTAGAGACACGACTTTTGCTTACTGTAAGCAAAACTAATCTTTGCAAGTATAAAAATGTCACTCACCTTTTTATTGTGTCGGCTTAGAAAAAAGGTCAGCTCTAATAAAGATCACTCTTCTTGACAAATAACACTTAATATTTCTTTACCATCAGCTTATATTATGTTGTAAAACCAGATTACTGATGTGATAGCCTAATGGTACTTGACCAATAAAAAATGGGTACAGTACCACTACAGAATGTATACAGAAGAGTCTTAATTAAAATATTGTTTTAAGTAACACTTATGGGTGCTGGATTTTTGTCTCCTGATACAGCAAGTCCAGCAAATTTACTAATACATGAAAAATGGGGGGAAAAGCTTTCCTCAGGACTGTGAAACCATGCAATAAAGCTGATAGGAAAAATGTATTTCTATTGGAGTATATTATCTGCAACAGCAGACCATCATAGGAAATATGCCTACCTGGATTAAACTGGCAGAATTAGGAGAGAAAAAGACAAGCAAATAACTACAACAAAAACCCCACAAAGATTCCTTTGCTATAGAGAGAGGGAAGGATGAGTTTGTGGCTTATGATTTGAGGTACTTGTGTTCTATTCTCCATTGTGCCATCATCTTCTATTGTAAAGCTAAGTCACTTTAACTTGGAGCCCCAGAAGAGCTTCGATGTAGGCTTAGTTCAGGCTGTAGAGGATCCTGATACCAGTGTACATATATGCCTGAAAAAAGTGAAAAAATACCCAAAATACCCAAGTTTATTTTAGCAAGTAGTACCTAGAATAAATTATTTTCATTGAGGAAAAATGCCGTGCACATAAAGTCAACATAAAAGGTGTTTTCAGGAGTGAGTAAATTAAGATTGTGGCTAGCTTGTTTCTTTCTGTGATCTTAAAACCAGGTAGTGGCTAAAGCACTTGAGTAAGATTTCCATTGTAGAGAGCAATTTATTGTTTTCCATGTTCCGAAGGAGAAAAAGAGGAAAAATCTATTGGCTTTTTTTACAAGAATTTGATGATAAAAGAATATATTAAACTAGTAAATAGCCAGTATCATAACATTGAAGTTCTTTCTTCATTGGAGATTTTTAACGGTAGAGGTGACATAAAATTTTCAAGGTGGTTTTTATATACTTGTTCCTACTCAGAACTCGATTGGCTGTCCTGCACATTTTCTAGTCCTGTGATGTTAAGTAATTAAATATAAC
Organism: Eulacestoma nigropectus; assembly: GCA_013397775.1. Classification (NCBI taxonomy): domain Eukaryota; kingdom Metazoa; phylum Chordata; class Aves; order Passeriformes; genus Eulacestoma; species Eulacestoma nigropectus. The sequence continues at coordinate 6,195,066 of VZTE01005755.1, forward strand.
TTAGCTGGGAATTAATGGGCTCTTAAGCAATCCTTCAGAAGGTGTAAGTCAAATATAGAGGAATACTGAGATTTGGATCAATAATACAGCAGAGTCATGAAATCAATGACAACAGCAGAGTCCACAAGCCTGAAAATCAAACTTCACCTGTCTAAAGCTGCAACCTAAAGCAGAAGTACTTACTCAGGAGTAAGTGAATTTCCTAAGTAGAAGCACAGAGAAATTTGAGATCGAAAAGAGGAACTGAATCTTCATTCCACCTTCTCTTTCTCACCTATAGCTTTGATTTTTAATTTGTTGACACTTCATTCCTATGACAGCGTTGATCCATATCTGAACAGTATGCCCAGCAAACTCAAGTACCAGCATCTTTCAGAATGGCTCTCAGTCTCAGAGTTGAGATTTAAGTCACTGCCAGTTCAGTCTCCAGTCACATATCAACCATTTTCTGACCCCAGATCTCCCTCTGGACTATATTTATATCATTATTACTGGTACAATATATTAGTTTTACCCAAGACAATCACTGAAATCTATTTAGATTTTACCATATTCTTAGAAAACTGAGTACAACTCTGTTTTAAGTCAGTGTAGGAGTCTTAGTTCCTTCTGATTGGGTCTTGGTAGTGCTTTTTCCCCTCTGTCTTTCACTATGGTAGTTGTTTCCATAAATGCAGTTTGATGCAAGTGCTTTTAACATATATAGTTCAATTAGGAGTTGTCCATGCTGATCCTGTTAACTAACCAGAGACCAAATATTTGAAGAGTTTCTAAAATGAGAAAAACTAACTTTCTCAAGGTTTCCTTATTTTCAGCTTAAGCCTAAATTTGCTAAAATGACAGGAGAGTATTCCTGCTTCCAGGCCACTTAACAAAAGTGTCTTCAAGTGTAAACCAATGTTTTCCAAAGCCTATAGAGAGCAGAAGTGTGAAAAGCTGCTCAGAGTGCTAAGAGATGCATGCCCCGTGGGCACCCTTAAAATTAGTTGGTTTAAACACTTGAAGCATGAAACACCATCTGCACGGGTCATGATCAAACTCAAATGGAAAAATTAAAAGGAAAAGACATTTGCTGTTACTCTGGGGGAAGCACAAGGTTCAATAAAAAGAATACAGATTCCTCTCCTTTCTTTTTCTGCGTATCTTTCTTTCTTCCCTTCTTCTTCTGTGTATCTGTTGAATGCTTTTTGCCTGCTGAGATGATAATTCCTATCCTATTAGTATTGCTGACTCCGTGGCAAGGGTGTTGTGATGTCTGACTGCTGCCCTACATGTGACAAGGGTCAGTTGTAAGTGCATATTATGTCTGGGGGCTCCATATGGATTTCTGTGGATAAAACAATCTCTGGCAGCAGGAGAGATAGGTATATATCTCCCTCAAATCCCCCGTGCCAGGAGAAGAGCAGCAAGTCTAAACACAGCTTAGTATGTGATCCCCCGTCTGGTCAGTAAAGAAATGTTCTAGGAAATGGAAATGTCTGATCGTGGACTTAGCCACTGCTGTGAAGTGCAAGCAGACTTCTAGCAAGCAATACGATATTTACCAGTGTGAATACATCTCTAGTAAACCTTATGGGATCTATGGAATTCATTGAGTTCTCACATTAGAGCAGAATTCCTCTTCAAATCACTCTCAAATAAATGAGAAACCATGTCTGTGGTAACATCTCAGCCTGATCTTGCCAGGAGCAGTATTCTTGCAGAACCTTTGGATTTCAATACAAATAGATGAAGCTTAGCTTCTTATGATTTGAGGCTCGCTATTTAACATATATCAGTACTGTGGGCATGTCAAAATATTTCTGGAGCAGCTTGAATAAAAAGTTTGAATCTGGGAATACATAATGGACACAGTTTCTTTTTCATCTGTTAAAATTTATAAAGACAACATTTTTACAACAATCTTGTTTTTCACCACCCCTATTATTGACAGAATGAACCTTTATATTTTTATTTTTATATTTTTTTATTTAACCTTTATATTATTGCAACTCATTTTATGGAAAAATAATTTTAAAGAGCAAGTCTCTGTTCATAGGTTTAAGGGACTGATACCTCTTTTTAAGAATATAACAGGACTAGATCAAAAGTTTTGCATTAGAATGCAGAACAGGTTTACTGCATCAGACCATAGCTCATTTATTTATAGAGTACTGTCTATGGCAGAGGCCTAGAAAAAGTGACTGAATATAATAACAAGGCAATCACACAACTACACTTTCTCCTCTAAATCCTGCCAGCCACTTGAATTCTATATCTTACAGAAATCTGGAGCAAGAAGAAGGGAATTTTTGCTTTTAGCAACACTTGTGTCTTTTTTTTTTTCCTCACTAATGTTTCAAATTGCTCTTTGAATTAATAGAAATGTTTAAAGTCTACAATGGTCTGCAGCAACAGACTCCTAACCTTAACTCCAGCTGTGAGGAAAAGCTTTTTGCTTTGTTTCTGCTACATTTTCCATTCCAGTAATTTAATTTTATGTACCACATAGGGGGAAAAAAAAAAAAGTGAATGGTCACTGCTTTTTCCCTTTTTTTGTGTTACTTGTATTTCATATCACATTCACCTCCACGCTTCTTTTTCTTCAAACCAGAGGTTTCTGCTCTCATTCTGTAGCTTTGATTAACTCAGTCACCTCTGAATATTTTCTATTTCTAATATATATTCCTGGAAAGAAAGGATCACGAACAAAGATGATATTCGTGTTACTGAGGTTGCACAGTGGCATGATGATTTCTGCCATGTTGTCTATCCTTTGCTAATATTGATGTTTGATTTGGTGTTGACTGCTCTTTACCTTTTAAATAACGTTTCATGGAATTATGGACAGTAATTTTAAGATCTGTTTCTGGAGTGGTAATAGCTAGTTGATACTCTATATTTTGTGTGCAAAGTTAGGATTGTTTATCCCATACTCCTCTTTTGAAAGTAATATCAAGTTTCATCTGCCATTCTATGTCCAAGTCTTTCAAGGTGAGATTCATCTGGTGACACCTGAGCTGTTTGCCTTTGGCTCCCTTTATAATCAATGGAGGTAAACAGACATTTTTAAAAGATGTTTTAAGGGATTTTAAGGGTGGGATTTTATCCCACCACTTCACTGCAATGAGATGTTACTACATTAAAGTACCAATTTCCTTCCATGGACCAAAAATGGAGGAAATACCTCCCTGCACTGCAGATGCCCAAGTTTGGTCAGATGAACGGCACTCTCAGTATTATGAGGTTTTTCTGTGGTTCTTACCAGTCAGTTTTTTCAGTTTTACTTCTCTAAATGGCTTGGTTTGATCAGCAAGCTTTGTTACCTTCTTATTAAGTCATTCCCTAGGTAATTTTTGGAGATGTCAACCAGTATAAGTTACGAGGACGAATCTCTAACATTCTAGCATTTTTTCCTCCCTATGGGACTTTAGTGGTAATCTCCCCTATATTCTCAAAACTGATAATCTATTCCTCAACTTTGTTTTCCATATTTTCACCTACTTATATTAATTTACAAGGTAAATTTCTTCCTGTCCTATGGAAGCTTAAGTTTCTATAGATATCAATAATTGGAGATTTATCAAAAGCCTTCAGCCACCCAAGAAGTCAGGCAATAGTAACTGACCCCATTTCTAGCAACAAGCTTCTTGGCACCTTCAGAGAACTGCAAGTGGATTGCAATATGTGACTGTCTTTGGCATTCTTGTTCCTCTTACACAGTATTGTTTGTATTTTGTAGGTATCCATTAGCTCTTCTCGGAATGATACTTTCAACCAATCTATGGTTGAATTAATGTCTTAATTGCATACAAGTTCTATAGGCTAGTGTTACGATCCGGTTTTAAACTCAGAAGAGCATAGAAAACTAAGTCTCTGTGCATAAACCGGAAAGAACTTAGAAGGTTCAAAATCTTCCCAAAAAACGAGATTAAAACCAAACAAGGTTAGATGTTGGTGCCAAAAAATTGATGTATTTTATTTAATCGTAAAAGAGGCAAAGAGAAGGAAAGAAAAGAAAGAAAGGAGATAGAGAAAGAAGTGTGTGTGGGGGAGGTGGGGTGACAGGGAGAGAGTGACAGGGGTTAGGTGGAAGCATATCACCCATCCAGGGGTCCCAGCGATGTCTCGTTGCTCCCCTCCATCTGATCTTCTGGTGGTGAGGGTCCCCTGCTGCCGCGGCCACATGGCCACACGCCGAAGAGTACAGAGTCCCGTGGATTAATACACGCGTTGGGCAGGTGGGAACGCCCATGGGCCTTCCCTTGCAGGGGCCAGCTTGACACACTGTCCCGTGCAACACTGAGGGTCTGTTGCATCATCTCTGGTGCTCCAGTGCAGGGTTTGGGGACCCCTTTTGGGGGGGCCTTTGATGGGCCATGTCACCCCCTCTGCTGCGGATAAGCTTCCCCCCCTGGGTGAAGGGTCCCTCAGTTGGGCTCCTCTGCACAGCGGAGGGTGGGCGGTCACTGCGCCTCTCACCAGAGGCTTTTCCAGCACACACCCAAAACCTCTCTCGCCCCATCCTTTGGTGCAAGGATCTGTGCGAGCCTGGCAGCTGATAGCCCTGGGGCTGTGGTCCCCACCCTGGAGGTGTTAAGCTTATGCTTTGTGAATGTCCCCAGCCCTTTATCTTATCTTCATCAGCGAGCGGGTCCAGGGCCTCTCAGAGCCCCATTCAAGGTGCTGCAGCTTTTGTAATACAGTTTTAAAAGTCCTTCATGAAAATGTTTTAAGGCATAAACTACAATATTTCAGCCTCTGACAGCTAGCAGGTGTTTATTAAAAAAAGTCTCCCACAACCAAATAAGCTAATTAATTTTCATGCTGTCAGCAAGTTCTTTTTCAGAGCTGGTTTGTTCTGCCTTATATATTTTTCCTGCTTATGTTTGTGTCCTTGGTGAATATGAATATAGCTTTCTTAAGGACTGCCATATTTTGAATAGCCTCCTTTGTACTCCTCTCCCATCTTAATGCCTTTTTGGTTTCTTTTTCTTATTCTTTCTCTTTTTCTTTTCTGTTTTTTCTGTAATGTTTTTGATTGCCATAAAACTTTCTGACTGACACACACTTACTTAAAGTGCCTACAATGATGTCCTTAATCTCTACACCACCTGCAAATGTTTAAGCCTTTTAGCTCTTAGTTCCTTTGTAACAAGCCTATCTACTAGCTAACCTTTTTGAAATTCAGAGCTCTTGTGTAGGTTTTAGTTATTCATTCATTTATGAGGATTGTCAACTCTAAACATCTTGCGTGCAGTATAACACTCATGTTCTTTAATAATAAAATTTTACATCAGCTCTTTTCTTCTATCCTGGATCAAGTCAAGTGCTGCTTTTTCCCCTTTGATATGATTAACTACCTGAAACAAGAGGAAGGCACTTAAAATACCCAAGTTTCACCATCACACTGTGATGCGACATTTACATAGGAACTGAGGGTAGTTGAAGTCTCTTATTTTTGTTGTGTTTCCTGTCCTCACAACAGAAGGACCACGTAACTCCTGTCCACGCTAACTATTCTTGGTCTATTACTATTTTATCAGAACCCTTTTCATCCTAGTAATAAAGTATTCTTATAGATCCTAGGATTTTGGTCCCTGTATACAGTATCTCGGTCTCTTGTATGCAAGGTTAGAGACCATATGGGAAAGGAAAAGAAAGGATTGCTTTTGTGTTTTATTCCTGAGTGGAAAATATTTTAGAAGTTCAGGAAGACTCTGCATATTGTGGAGGTGGTTGTTCTGAGGTCAACTGATGAAACTCCTTAGAGAACTAGTGGGGAGATTTGGTATGGTTTATTTTATTTTATTTTTTTGTATTTTATTTTATTTTATTTTACGTAGTTTAATTTATTAATTTTAAGCCAGCTAATTGTTGCAAATAAATAGGAGCAATAAAGATGCCCTAGAGATCAATTACCAGATACAGAGGTGTCTAATGTCCATCTAAGTGATAGCTGGGGACCGACTGGAAAGTGGCCACAGTCATTTCTTGGACAGGGAGCACATTAGCCACATAACATTGCTCCATGTCTCTGGTGCTCTTTTAAAAAAAGTCTTTTTTTCTTCTCCAATCACAAATTCCTCACCCCTTTCCAACACTAAAAATAGGCACCTGTGGGAAAATGTAATTAATTGTGCTATCACACAGCAGGAGATGTAAATTGTCCTTTGAATTATAGACAAAACACCAAATATACTATGGCTCTGGGTTACTTAGCACTGTTATTTTGGGCAATTCAACAGGGTTCATATTATTACAGAACTGTCAAATACAATCGTCCTACTTCTGCTAATTGTCCCTCTGTGAATTTTCAGCACCTGAACGGGGTTTTGCCTAAACCACCACATGCTTTAGGAAAATGATGTATTGCGAAAGGCAAAATATTGTAGCACCTGAATTTGTCATCCAAAGCTGAGCAGAACACAGCTTATTTATAATGGCACTGTCATCCTACAAGCCACAATGGAACTCTTAGCAAGTGAGTAGCTATTTTAGGAGATATGTCTCATGCTTCAAGTCTGTGTAAATCTGAATCTTACTTCTAGCTGCATACAAATGATTTTCATAATGCTCTATTTTAATCAAACAAAACCTATGTGTGAGACTAAGCTATTTACTCTACATTGACTTTGAGGGTCAAAGCTGGCTTCCTGGATGAGCAAATCTAGTTCAGGTCATAAAGAAATCATATGTTTCAAAAAAAGACTATTGCTTTATCAGTTTAGAAGAGGTAGGAGGAATACCTGCCTGCCTAGAGCTACTGACTGGACCACAGTGTACATATACAGTGACTGACTGGTGTCCTCACCCTCCTGTACTTAGGCAGCTGGACAGCTCTCAGGATGTCCTTTGTGGCTAGTGGCCAGTGAAAAACATTGAAATGTTTTTGCTGTTTGTCTATCAGCTGTGTTACTTGTAGATGTTGAGTTGAATTAATGCAGCATCCCTTCCAAGCAGAGACGTGATGGCAGCAAAGCAAGAAAGTGCCATAAGCATTATCCTTGTACTTCTCCCTTTGCTGAAATTAATGCTCAGGATTGTTTCTTTCGAGTAGCCCCCTGCTCCTTTCATCATGGGACACAGCCTCAATCCTCTAAAGTCACTGCATCCTCCATTGACCCCAGATGGGGTCAATGAATCAAGCCATGAGCCCAGACTGATTTTCCATGTATCCTTTCATTCTGCAAAGGCAACAGAGGTTCCCCTCCATGCTTTTAAAATGATGCCAGGCAAACATCTGTTTTATTAGCTACAATTAGCAATCAATATTTCAGAGTGCACTAAAGACCAAATATGCTAAGGAGGCCTTCCTGGACCACTTTGTAATGCATTCAATTTTTGATGCTTTAAGAACTCTGATACCAAGCATACCTTCATTTTCAGGTGGCTCAGTTGACTATTTTTTCACCAAACTCTCTACAAAGTCAGAGAAACTTCAGGAATACACTTTACATTAAAAGCTTTACCACCCACCTGTCACTCACACAGAACACGTAATTTTGACAAATTAGGGGGAAAAAAGCTAATTGCATTTTAATTTGCTAATCCTTGCTTAGTTAGACCAGTGAAATATGTAAATTACCTGCTGAGACCTAAATTGCTTCCTCTAAAGGATAAATAAATGTCCTTTAGTATCTTCAAATATTATTAAAATAACATATTGATTGACTGATAAGTCATCTCTGGTGCAATATCAGTTTTATAGAAGAGAGTGCATGTGCCTAGACATAATTGTCCAAAATTTCACAGAAACTTTAGGAATTTGGATCATTTTCTGAAAAAAATGATGTAACTCAAGTTGGGAGTCTTATGGATGGAAAATCTTATGACAGCTGACTATGCTATAAGATTTGCTTACATTTTTTCTTGTTTTCTACCAAGCAATGTTATAGAAACATGATTATAATCTGCACCCAGGCCTGCCCTTTAAAAGAACTGCTCTGAAGTAAGTAAGAATCATGGGTATGACCTTTCAAAGATAGAATATGACCAATTAGGGAGAGATTTCCTAAACTTCCCAAGAGTAGGAACAATTGTACAGAGCTGGAGTCTGGAGATAAAAAAACTGTAACTATAATCTTCCATAGACCCTGGATGATGTTAGGGGAATGGCTATAAAATAGGAGATGTCAGGATTAATTAACTCTAGGAGCAGAGCAGAAAACATTCTTTTTCCTTTTTGTTTAAAAAACAATAACATTTAATTTAGAAGATTAAACATACTGAAGCAGGATGCAGTTTGTGTGGCTGATACTTATGGTATCACGAGCAGGAAAATAAAATCATTACTGGAAGTTTCTAGTTATGGACTAAGCAAGCCCTGGGTGGAGTCATTTGGTTTGGGTCTTGATTTAGATTTGCAAGTATGATGCACAAATTAAGTGCAGTGGTATTGGTCCACATAAAAATAAAATAAAATTAAATTAACAAAGCAGAACAATAAATTATTTAGATCTCATTGAGTGTTGACTATTTCGCCCATGCTGATAGGTCCACTGCAACTTTATTAGACTGAATCAAAATGTTGTCATTGCATATTTTATGGTACGTATCCTTTTCTTTCCAAAAAAAACATTTCCAGACCTCCTAACATATATAAAACCAATATTTAACCTCTGGAAAGCTGTTTCTGACCATTGTATTTAAATAATGAGATAAAATTTAAAACAAATAGAGTAAATTTGTGCTGTTTTGATTATGTGAAACTCACAACCCAAACAATGCAAAAACCAATTAATGGAATGCGGTCCCCAAGAAATATAGATAACCTTTTAAAGTGTTCCATGGACATTGTAACAGTATTTAATACTAAATACTAAAACCCAGAGACAAGGCTAATTTAAGATACAGCTGTCTATAAGTCTCTAAAATATTATCTAGACATGTAATTATGTTTTATGGGGTGAACAGGTTAAAAAAAATGTTAGATAATGTGATTATTCTGATTTCAAAATCTATTTTCAAAACTATTGAGTACTGCTTCCTCTGACTTCTGTGGAAACTCTTGGATGCCTGGCATTTTATAAAACAGATCACTGTGAAGTTTTAAACAGTTAAACCTGTGGGAGTTATATTTTATTGGCAATGGTGAAAATATGAGCATGCATCACCTCTAATCGTATTATCAGCGGCATGCTTTGCAGCAACAAATAAATCCAATTGTCTTCTAAGGAGAGCTAGTCACTGTGGCAAGCTGTGCATGGAAATTAAGCGCCCATAACGTAATTTTCTGTTCTCTAAGGAGCTTACAGTAGACTACACTGTGGGACTCAATCTCGAGCAAAAAGCCAGAGAGTAAGAAAGGAAATATAATACTTCATAAACCGATACAAATAACGATAATTATTACTTAAAAAATTATATCTGATGTGATTTTTTTTTTTCATTCTATTAAGTTTTTTCCGCCATTGACATGTATTCTCAACACTTACATCAGCAGCTTGGCTGCTGTCACATGTATAAAATAACACCATGATCAGCAGCACAGTGCAATGCACCACACTACACTTTGGCTTTGCCTGGACAGAAAATATTCTTCCATACCATTGAATCTATTAAGAATTTACTGTTACAGACGTTTTCCAGAGCATTGCCTTAATTCATATCTGTGATCTAACACTAAAGGTGTCAGATTCAAGTCAGTGTTGATGGGATTCTCATATACAAACTGCTGCTTCAGTGCTTTTGGGGGCATAGGCACAAACTCATACTGCATTCGCTAAGGATCTGACAACCAAAGATACGCTCTAGTGAAGCTTCTAGGTATTGCAAAGGATCTGGCAGGGCAACGGGGCAGAAAGGAGCCCCAGAGAGAAAAGGTTGTCCTATTGGAAGATCATGTCTGGATATAGGCATGGACATAGGTGCAATGTCAACAGAATATCATTGAGCTTGATTTGGGCAACCCAAAATGAAAGATGTAAATTTGCATGCTGGCTCTGTGGGTAAAAGGTTGTAGTATATGGAGATACATGCAGCTTTTCAACAAGGAATAAGGTCAAAGAGGGGTAATAAACATGAAAGAAAGGGCAAAATAGGGCAAAAAGTTCACACCTGTTTTACTTTGAAGTAAAATGGTGTTGATTCATCTCACCAACTTTTAGGCACTTGGTTGGAAAAAGAGATTATTCTCTTCAAGTGAGAGAGAAAGAAAGAGACAGATGTTTTCAGAGGAATCTTCAGCCCATCTATGATCCTACCTGGGGCGGGATTTACCTGTCTTTACCTTTTGCTGCATTAAGGACAACACTGTTTCTTGTGCCAGCACTTCAGGCCAAGTGAGATGAATCTGGGCAATTCTGTTCAAATACTCTGATGAATCAAGAGAGAGGATGCTTCCTCACCAGTTCTCTGTAAATAAATAGCAGTGATAGAAACAAAGTTTTTTCCTAGAGATTTCTGAAGATGGTCAGAAAAACTTCCTACCTGATACCATCACTGGCCATCAACTGGGCATTTTTAAATTTCCCTGTTTTACCACAGCTTGCTTACAGAGTTTTGCTTATAGAATCGTGTTGACATTTGAGAAGGAAATTCTATAGTCTCTTACTTCTGTATAGATTCAAATGTTTACATGCATTTCCCCTTATTCATATGTTAGCCATATTTGTCTACACAGGGTGTTATTTAAAAACAAAAATAAAATCACTGATCTACCCAGAACACTCTTAATATTAGTATTTTCAAATATTAAAAGATTGTATCTTTGGTGCTAAGAAGCAAAATTTAACTTTTTTGAGTACATAGATGACAGATTCTTAGAGGATGTAAAGCTTGCTATATCTCTGTAGAGCTAGGCTGACTTGTGTCAGCTAAGGCGTGACCTGGTATTGATGTTTCTTTCAGTCCATTAACCATCTCACTATTTGCATTAGTAACACTGACAGTTGCAACACTATAAGAAGAAAGCTTTCCCACACCTTAACATGACCTTTCATTTTGATTTCAGATGCAATGACCCAGATCCTAAAATGAGACAGTTTTTGCAATTTTTATGATTCACTCTTGAAGCGAACACCTTGTTTCATATTTTCTTCATTTCATCTGTTGTCTTCATATGCAGTGATAGGAAAAGGGGTAGTGGTTTTAAACTGACAAAGGGCAGGTTTAGATTAGATAATAAAGAGCAATTCTCTACTGTGAGGCTGGTGAGGCACTGGAATATGTTGTCCAGAGAAGCTGTAGATACCCCGTTCCTGGAAGTGTTCAAGACCAGATTGGATGGGGCTTTAAACAACTTGGCCTAGTGGAAGGTGTCCCTGCCCACAACATGTGGGTGGAACTAGATGGGCTTTAAGACGATCCCTTCCAACACAAATCATTCTATGATTCTATGATCTGCAAACTTTCACCAGGTACAAAGGGTTGACTGCTCCTGAGAGACTGTGCAACTCATTTCCTGATGTTTTTTTCTTACAAATAATCACTACGAAGCAGGACCATGAGATTAACCTAATATATAATACAACATCAATCAGTGTAGCTCCATTTTTGGCAATGATCATACACGCAGACCTTCTGAAGAAACAGCTTTAATTCTTCATAAAGAAGATGCATGTTTTCATTGGTGTAGTGTTTACAACTGCAGTTTCTTACTGACCATCATATTTTACTGTCCAAATAACTTCCCAAATAAACCTTCCAGCTTATTGACATGAATAATGGATGTGCCAGCAGCGTTGATTTTAAAATGCGTGTCAACACTTTAACATCTGAACATCTATGTAAATGCAAGCTTTTAGCAGAATTTGAATTTAACAAATTACAGTTTGTGACTCTAATTTATGAGAACTGTGTAAATACCTAAGATTTTTATAGCTGCTCCTGCTTAAATTAATCACAAATTTCTAATTATGCCTTTTTCAGCTGCAGGATATGCAAATTTAGTTGCATAAAGAAAGGAAGCATTCAAGAACAGATTGGTTTTACAAACATTGTGCAGTATCATTTTTGAACAGGAGAGTGCAGCCTTTTAACCTACTACAGACCTAACTGGTCCACATCTGTTTTGTTTGTATTAAAATACCAAATATGACAGAAAAAAAAAAAAACTATATTCTTACTCAGAGAATAATTTGTACCTTCATCACTGGCTGTACACAGTGCATGTCTGTACACAACTGCAAAGCAAACACAAGGTAGAAATTTAAAAATATTCTAAAAGATGGGCTAGTTTGTCATACTGCAGCTCTAACACATCAAGTGAAGAGGGAGTCTGACATGAACCTTATTCACAACGGAAATATTGGTTACACTGAGGTTTCTACAGCCAAGTGGACTCAGCCCTGCAGGTAAGCAGATGCAGGGAAGATTTGTTTTGCCAACAGTAGCAGTGGGAGTTGGGAACTGAAACCCTGATGTGCTTACAGTGGTTCTTTTTGAGTATTCATTCTCTTTTCTTAGCTGTGATGAGTGTCTTGGACTTAATGCCTATTTTTAATTTTTTCTTTTAAATTAATCTATCTAGTAATTTATTAATTTTTATTTTTGTGTTGCTGGTCAGAAATATAATGTTTTGCATGCCTTATGGAAGAAAGTTGCTCTTTTCCAGAACTGTAAAAGACCTAAAACTTCAAGCTTCCTTCTTTTTTTTGAAAGGCTTATTTTTTTTTTTTTTTTGGGCTAGTTTTGTGATTCTCCCATGGATATTTATGCTTACAGTTCCTTCCACTCAGCCCTTCTCAGACTTCATCTCCAGTACTTCCCTTGCTTTTGGGCACTTAGATTAAGGTAGACATTAACACCTTCAGGAGAGTCCAGCAAAAGGCCCCCAAGCTGGCCAGAATGTGGGAGGAGAGGCTGAGACCTGGGTTGTTCAGGCTGGAGAAGAGAAGCAGAAGTGGAACCACCTTGCTGTCTGGAAGTATGTATAGATTAAGAGACAGACTCTTCTCAAAGATGAACAAGGAAAGAACTGGAGAGAACCTGCATGTCTTGCAGTAATAGAGAATCTAACTACCTATAAGAAAAAAGTTACTGTTTCAGGGCAACCAAACCCTATAGTCTAACTTCAATTTGGTCCAATTTTGATGTTGGATCATTTTTATCTGGAGGTTGCACTACATTAATTTTAGTGTCTTAATTTTTAAAATTAATTTTTAATTTTGATTTTCAATTTTAATTTCACTATCTTAATTTCTTAAATTAAAATAGTATGTTTCTACATCCAAGGGTTTTTTTTGTTTGTTTGTTTGTTTGTTTGTTTTTTATTTGTAATCAAGTTCTGCACACAACATCCACAGCATATTTAGGAAAAGTCCTTACCAGACCCAGATTTTAGCAGGTGTCTGGAGTCATTTGGCCTGATCTTGAGTAAAGAATTTTGTAGCTAATTGCAACACAGCTAGTAATTGAGATTCAGATGGATGATGGGATCCTAATTTGCTACAGAACTGCAGAGATTAGTGAAATACTTGGCTGAAGTACATTAAGAAAAATCAGAACTTGGGACTGTATTAGCAATGTCAGACACAGAGGTTTTATTTATTCACTTACTGAAACAAAAGGACCCATCAGATATATCAGAAGGGAAAATCATATCCAAAATCATATTTCAGTGTGATTCTTAAGTAAGCTAAAATAAAAAACTCATTTATGAAGTGCAGCTTGACCAAATTTATTATAATGATCACTTCTTTAGTCCTGCCTCAGCCGCTGTAAGGACTGAGTTTGAAGAAAGCAACACGAAGCTTTATGCTGATGGCACAGATCTGATGTCCAAAGGCCCCTGTTGAGCATGCTGCAGCTGCCCATAGCAATCCCGTTATACGTCACTCTAAGACCTAGGGGAATTGCAATCTGATAACACAAAATCTGCTCTAAACCATTTCCTTTGTTCTAAAATTTCCTCTGTTTTGCACTGTTTTCTAATGCGAGGTTCTTCTGCCACCTTTCAAGCTCTTAATATCACCCTCCAGGGTTTGCTCTTCTATAGACTGAGGCGAATTCACATTCTTTGCAAAAGCTATTAGGTGTTAGGTACTGGGGCTTTACTGTGGAAACACTGAGGGTGTTTCCTTTTTCTCTCCCTCTCCTTCCCCTTTCAAAGATTTGCTGTGCTTTAGTTTGCAATTGCTGGAATTGCAAGCAAGTGTTAAGTGCTGCACAGTTCATTGCTCATTTTATGCTTCATAAAATATTTAGATCCTTCTGATTCGATGTAGCCATGAGTCATCAGGCTGTTACTTTAACACATCTCACCACGTTGAGAGCTTGCATCCTCCAACAGCTTAGTGGCAAAGAGGGTTGCCAGAATATATTCCTTAAATGCAGAAGACTCTGAGAACCATGATACATTACTGCTCCTGTACATAACTCTGTTTTCTTCTCTTCAGTCTTCTCACTATACATCCACTGTCCTCTGTGAATGGAAATTTCCCAGAGCCACTGAATTGATTTCATTTGGAGTTCCAGCTTGAGAAAGCTGGAATGGAAAATGTGGGATTTTGGGTCTGCAGTGAAGTATAGAGGAAGGTTAGTGCATGGTGCCTCCTAAAATTTCTCGTTCCTTGGGCTACATCACAAGCACATAGATAGAGATCATTTTTCCTGGCGAATGTTTTGATGCGCATGTCTTGAAGATGTTGTGAAATATCTTTTCCCATGAATATCCACATTCAAATATTGAGTTTTAAATTGTTTCTTCTCCACTGAATTTGGCAAAACATCTTAAAAATGCCAAAACTTCTAGGTCACTTGTTGCTATCTTTACAAATACATTTATGTCCATGTTGAGATGTGTTTCAGCAGGAAACAACAGCTGAGTATTAAGTGTATTTATATAACCTCTGCTTTGTCTTGGAGATGCTGGGGAGCTACTGAAGGGCTACAGGCTTCCAAGAATTTATCATTTGTAAAGATATCCTAGATCCTGAAATCAGACAGGTCTTGAAACATCAAGACAAGTAGACCCGAGCATGCAGATCTTTTGATCTCTGAATCTAAATGACTTCCTCATGGTCACAATTTCTAACAGAGGTCACTGAGCCTGAATTTGTTACTTCATAGTCCCCTCAGCTGCTATGGCAGTTCTTTTACTCTGAAGAAGAGAAGGGTTTTGCTGGAGTTGCTAGCTTCAGGATTTTTCAGTTTGTTGGGTTTTGGGGGTTTTTTTGTTTGTTTGGTTTTAGTTTTTTTTTTTTTTCTCCTTTTGCTAGATGGTTTGAAATACTTTGTTTTACTGTTGATAGCTATTTCATTTGATTTTCAGGTTAGCAGTCACTCAATATTTCATAAATGTTAGCAGTTCGTTAACAAATTCCATCATGTCAGAGCACTGAAGTTATCTTCTTCTTGACACAATCTGGTTTGTTCCTCTTTTTGCTTTTTTTTGTTTTTTTTTAAATTTTTCTCAAGGAAACAAGTTAAAGATCTTATTTATAATTTATTGAAAGTAATATGAGCTTCACTTTCTCCACACAAATAGTGTTGTACAAAATATTCATAAAAACATTGTTTTAAACTATAACTCATAAAATCAAGTCTATCTACAAATGTATTTTTCATTTATAGCCTGAAAAAAAAAAGTGAATCGCGGCTTCAAAATCAGGACATAGCTTAGTTTCACAGAAATATGACCGCTTTATTTTGTGTGCCTGGTCTGGAAGTAGGTTATAAATATAAGCAGATTTCCTAAATATATTCTACTAGGTACCAGTGAGGGTAAACTAATCTAAATAAATCTAAACAGCAGATAAATAAAAAATAATAACTGTTAAAAGAGTAGAGCTGGGAGAAGACCAAAAATCCAAGTGTATCCATGGAAGTTGTCAAATGTTCAGATATCTGGTTGAGCTTGACAAAAGATATAAAAGATATAAAAGTTTGACAAAAAAATATAGCACATCAAAAGAAAAAAAATCCCTAATTGAATCCTGTCTCAAAGTATTGTTTCTTAATTTGCTCTTTTAATTGAGAGTGTTAACAATTATATTGTAGGCAATAACATTGTCCAAAGGCAGTCCCTCTACAGATAGATTAAACAGCTAAAGGAATTCCAGGATCTGGGCCTTTGTGGATATTAGGACAAACTGGTGGGGAGAGTAGAGGGATTTGGGAATAATAAGTAACTTTTGCAGTAAGTGTTGGCATGAAACTAATATTTTCCTACCCACTGCCATGATGAAATAATCTCTAGATGTTATGACAGCTTTAAAAAAAGGGGAAGTATCAGGTTAATCACTTGCAGACAGATTTTCCCCATGTCCTGAGAGCATTACAGAAAAATATCCAGCAGCATTTGTGGCAGCGATGGAGAAGCAGCTGATCAAGGCTGAAACCAACTTGTGTAGATTATGCCATACTTGTTGCAATCATATTCTTACTAATATTAATAGAAAGATGGATTGGGTTTTATATCACATGTTTAAATAGAAGATTGGTGGCAAGGCTGTACCAAGCAAATCTAGCAACACTAGAAAAGAGCTAAATTAAAGCCTGTGTTTCGCAAGTGATCACATTTTACTCTATGCAATGTCGCTGTAGAGCCAGGAACTGAGAGATGAAGCAACATCAAATCCAGCAAAAGAATGAATTATTTATTAATTTTACAATTATTTTTTATAGTCTAGTTCCATAAAGCGATTGGACAATGTTCACGCACCTCCTAGGGTGATTGGTTCAGGTTCTATCACATCCACGGTAAAACATTTCTCAGTGTACCATAAACAGAACTTAGCAAAACACCAGATGTGAATATCATTTACATAAACTATCTTAATGTTTTCATGTCTTGCGTGAGAAAGGAAAGGTTCTCAAAGAATTAATGCAAGAAGCTGGAAAATTCATCTGCTAGCAGCATTTCGGTATCCACAATGCAAAATTGGAATATTGCCTTGACAGGTGTTACTGAACTCTGTCCAACAGGCCTGTATGGTCAGACCAAGGACAGCAAACTCTGCTCACTGCACACTGAAAATCCCCTTTCGGATATGTTGCAGCTCAGCAGTGATTATAAAACATTTTGCATCCAGAGATTTGCAATTCAAACATCAACATCTAACATCAAAAATAAGCTATATAAGCTGTTCTTTCTTTCCCTGAGTCCATCAGCAAACTGTATGTAACAAGTTTTTGGTAATTATAAATTTTAACAAGCAACTATTTATTTAAGGTCTAAAGGAAAACTGATTTGAGTGGGTTTTTCTTTTCCCACTAGTTGGCTTTTGCATATATGATGGCGTTTATCTGGTTGTCAAGATGTTTTCATATTTCTTTGCCAGTTTTTATCTTGTAAGCCTGTCTTCAAAAGAAATCAGTTTCACTAAAAGCAAGCACTGTTTCTGATACTCTGAGTGTTTGCAGTCAGATAGCTGTGATGCTGACTTGTGAGCTTTGTTTCTTCTTGCCAAAGGTTGCATTTTTCTCACCTTTTTGTTCATTTAAATTATAAGGAAATAAGTAGGAAACATTCAGGTAATTTGCAGACCCTTCTAGGTATTTCTAAGATTTTTTTTTCAGTTTGTTGGCTTTCTGCTTTGGAAGTTTTTAGCAATCACCTGCAGTATTTCTAGTTTTGGTGGTTTTGGAATTTTTTCCCTCTGGACTTTAGAAAGTTTAAAATAAAACAAAAGAAAAATAAAAGGAAAACATGTAAATATTTCTCAATTGGGAGACTGAGAAAATCACTGCGAGTACTCTTTTATTACTATTTGATTGGTCATTGGTCATCAATCAAAACTGATTTAATATAAAAACCTATATATTGAAACACAAAGTGTTTTGCGGAATAAAAACTCAGAACCCGATTTCTTGTCTATCCACTTAAGTTAGGGCTCCAATCTCTTGTGCACTCTTACTTCACAAAATTGGTTACAAATCGATTATCACAAGAAGTTATACAACATTTCCAGATCTCAAACACAAGATGGCACCATTAGTAATGCTTTTCCCATATTGCTCCCTACTTTATACAGTAAGGGACAACTTTTGTCACAGCAAACTTCATTAGCAACAGAGCTTCCATGTGCACGTTATGCATGTATGCTTAATGCATAGAAATCTGGTGTAAGCCTAAAGGACTCTGTAGTATCTCTTCATTTTACTGAGGGGCTGCATATGGTATATTCAGGGTCATGCACTGCAAGAAAAATCCTGCTTTTCCCAGTATTCTTCAGATAGATGTGTATAACCCTGTGCAAAATTTATTTTAGGCTTTCTGCTGATACACTTACACACATATTGTGCTCAGTCTCCTTTGAGAAAAGTATGGGTTCGTTAGGAATGCATAGGGCAAATTTAACTAACTTTTTTCAATGTCAAAACAAATATCTCAAACAAAACCCAATTTGCCTTTCTCTAGTGCCTCCCTTAGGCCTTGAAGATCTCATATATTTTTTTTCAACACATATTAGAGAAATGTTTATGTTATGCATATAATAATTGCTTTGCATATTTGTTGGAAGTAAAGGAAATATGTGTGGAAGATGTTATGAGTTTCCTAATGCAGGAGCCTGACAGAGATGAGGTTGCTGTAGCTCTATTCATAGAAAACATAGAAATCATAGGCTTGTGAAGGAAGGGATCTTAAAGATCCTCTAGCTCCAACTCCCTGCCATGGCCAGGGATGACACCCACTAGACCAGCTTGCTCAGAGCTTTGTTCAACCTGGCCTTAAACACTTCCCCAGGGAAGGTGTAGCCAGGACTTCAATTGGCAACCCATTCCAGCATCTTACCACTCTCTGAGTAGTGCCCTGAACATGTAGTATTCACAGACTAATGTATCTTCTTGTCACTATTTTCCCACATTGGTTTATCTTTATACTTGCCTTGGCTTGCTCTATTAGACATCTGTTACCACTCAACCCTGAGGATCCTGTTAATAGATCCCTTGGGCCAGATTAGAGTGAAAGGACACTGAACACCTCCTCAGGGGGTGGGAGAGGGGGATTTACACCTGAGCCTTATCAGGAGGGAGGGCATTGTCATGATAAAAAGCATTATCCCACCTTGCAGGATCTGTTTCTTGTCGGCCTTTTTCTTTATCTGGCTCAAACTGCAGCTTCTTGATAAACAAAGCTTGATTTGTCTTGGTCAACCTCCAGTGCTGGGTGCAAAACCCCATCTGCACCTGGCCTGCTCTTATGCAGGTCAGATGTTCTACCATCACACCCCCAAAAACTGTCTTCCTTCCCTTCATTTGGGGATTGCAAACCTGGCCTCAACAAAGCACCTGCTGGTTTTGCAAATGGATTATTTGAGTCATTAATCTTTAACATTTAGGTCTCTCACAACATCCCATCTTTCATCCCAGTAAGTCTGGTGCAATCCACAAGTCTTGTTCCACTTCATCCCACAGCCCACACTGGTAGTCCATATGGTGGTTTTCCACTGTCCCAGGGCAACAGTGTCACTCCCAGTGACACTCCCATAGGGCTAAGGCTTCCTTAGGACACCTAAAGGAGACAGCAGGTCAGGGGCTCTCTTGGGGTTTTTTGGAATCACCCTGTGCCCATCACCATTCTTCTGTGCCCCTTTGTGTTCATGGATATAATCCTGTAGCCACATAACCTGATGGGAAAATTTAGCCCAAATGCATAACATTAGAAAAATATCCATAAAATAAAATATCATTGTTGTAAATTATTTCTCCTTGTATCTGTGTGAGTGTTAACACCAGTTTTCAATGTGGATTAAACAGATGTTTGAAAAAGCGTGAGTGTCAGATAGGTATTTTGCCCTAAAACTTCAGATTTTATTTTATCTATATGAAGCCTTATGTACTTAAAACCTAACTTAGACAAGTCTTTTGCACACACATCAAACTCCAATGCAGATTTAAATACTTCGCTAGTTTGAAATCTTTAGATTTGACTGTGCTTATCCTTGCATTGCAGAGGATAATGTATGAAGTTAAGGACATCAAGAAAGGTGTAGGTTAACCTAAAACACAACACCAGTATAAGAACAAATGGATACAAATGGATCACAGGGAAAAAAATGAAAAAAAAAAAAAAATTGGAAGGTGACTTCATTAGAGATGAATTCTAGAGCAACTGTCTGATAGCAATAGTTTGGAAAACTGATCTTACAATGCTCAGCTTCACCAAAAAATACAGAGAGATAGGATGGGAACTAATAAAAATTCCATCAGGCTGGGAAAATACTTACCTTTTTCCATCTGTTTAGAGCAGTCACATTGTGGAAAGCGCTGTGCTAATCATGGTCCTTTTTGTCGCAGAAGATACAAAGCTGGAAACCATAAACATGAAGGGTGTCTCAAACACAAACTTAAATCCTGTTCTTTTCTATGAAATGTGCCTAGAACTGAAGGCTTGTGGGTTTGTCTAATGTTATTGGACACTAAACAGTGCTTCCCTTGTGTGGCAGAATTAGAGAGGTAGTGACTAGAGCTAAGCAAATAATGAATATTCCATTCAGTGAATTTCTCTACTACTTGCAGGTTTTCCCAGAACACATTGCAGTTCCCAGTAAGCCTTATTATTCTGCAAATACATCCTTTGAACAAGTCCTGGTCTTTAGATTGCATTTCATTTCCTTGCAAATGATGGTTGCTTAAAATTCAAACTGTTGTATTTAGGCGCATGGCATGTGAAGGGTTTTTGTTCCGTAGAGAATCGATGGAAGTATTAAAAAAAAATCACATTTCTAGTGCTGAAAGAGTCATTATTAATCAGATGAAATTTAATGGTTTTGGGTAAAAAAACTGTACAAAGTGCTGGAACAAGGCCAATTATACTAGATCTATCATCATCAGTATTTTTCAAAAAACCTTTCACTTCTATAGTAGTAGCAATTTATTTTTATATTCATTGCTACATATCTCTTGAATCATGATAATGGCAAAGAAAACAGGCTAAAAAGTTACTAGATTCCACTGTCATACTTGCTATCTACAACTCTTTATTTTTGTCCTGTACAATTTATATACACCAGTGTTTGTACGACTTTAACAAACAGACATTGTTCTTTTTTCCCTTTTCTCATGTCAAAATGGGAAATTTAGAAGGCCTGTTTTTTTTTCTCTTTTGATTTTTAGAAGATCAATTTGTATAGATCTTAAGCTCCACAGAACAGCTGATCCAGAACAGAAAGAACTGCTGGAGTCATCTGCTGCCAGGGTTCAGAATGGGTGTCCCTTTATATATCCTCTGTCATCCTCTAAATTTCATAATGATGTCAGTATGATTCATAAAATATTGGTGTCCTGCTGAATATCTCACTCTCTCAAAATATACCTCCTGAATTACAGCCATCTAGTTCGGAGAAGTGTCTACTGGACAGCTTTGCTACCCAATAGCTATTTTAAAGCACAACTGAAAGCATACAGATTTCCTTACTTCAGAATGACAATGACCTCTTGTAGAGGTTAAGACTTCAACCATCTTGACCACAAAAAGAGTGACTGCTAAAAAAACCAGTAAACTGTGCAAAAGCAAAGATTAAGAGAACAATAACATCAGTCAGGTTATTCATCAATCCACATCACAAGTGTTAATGTTTTTTTAGAAGGGATCTATTCCCTCAATCAGGGAGATCTTTAAACAAGAGAGAGATACAAAACGTTTTTTCCCATGGTTGCTGATATTAGCCAACTGACGGAAATCTCACTATGTAGCAGCTATGCAAGGATAACTTCTTTCTTTGTCTTTTGAAAACCTGATGAGCTTCCATAAAAAGTTCTGGATTTTGCCTGTGTAGATGAGACTGCCAAAAAACTTTGCATTTTCCTTTTCTCCCATCACCTGTAATTCATCTTTGGCCAGCGTCCCTGATGTGATGACATTTCCCAGCTGCCCTCACGTGAGACACTAATGTGAAGGCTGCCAAACAGAAGGCTGTAGAAAGCAAGCGCATTTCTAGAGGGACCACAGAGTTTCTGAAAACCTTTCAAAGCCACAGTTACCCATTTTCATGGTAACCTCGAGGTTGTTCTTTTCTCTTGTCTTTGGTCAGTATTTCTCACCAATTGTTTTGAATAAGAAGAGCTCAGTTTGCTTATCAGAACCAAACAGAACTAGGGAGGTTCATGGGCAGGTTATTCAGATTAACTGTCATGGAGGTCAGAGCCTTGGCGTATGTTGATGAGTTTAACTCCCTGAAGGTAGTTGAAGGAACAAAAGTATCAAGATCCAGTATCCTTCTCATTCTGAGAAGATTCATATTTACCTGTAGAGCACCTTTATGAAAGCTGTAAGTGGTGATAGCATTCTCAATAGCCCTTACGGTTCTGGTCACCCTCGGAATAGAAAGCAAGACTCACGAGATTAGGAGAAGTAAGGGAACCTGGAGGTTTGTTTGGAAGTCACTACCTTGCAAAGAAAAAGTCTTGGTCCCAGTGGCTTGTTCTGATATTATTTTAGCTGATGACTCTCAAATAAATACATAAATAGTGATTGGATCAGGGAGCAAAACCACAAAGGTTTTCTTGGATCATTTCCAGATTTATTAAGTTGTTCATCAGGCCAGTGATGTGACTTGAATGTTGATACCACTCCTTGGAGTCCAGTTTCATTCTCTATAGATGGGTAGAATAAACCATATTTCCTCCAAATACAACTCACTATACAAAAATGTCGAACAGGCATAAAGTATTTGTTACAATGATTAGGTTCAATATTTTTGTGTTTTCCTCTGTGAAAGGGCGTGTTTAATATCTTGTGGCTTGCTGGCTCCCAAAAAAGGCATAGCTTCTCTAAAAGTCTCCAGCAAATCCTACGGACATGCCTATTTTTCCAGAAGGCTTACCTTAGTCCTTCTGTAGAGGAGAAAGCTGCTGAGTTCAGTGCCATAAATTAATAAATCATTAGAGATATGATGCAATATTTGGAACAGATATTAAGCTACCTAACTGGCTAATGAATTAGGCTTTACTTTTCATGAATTTTCTAATGTATCCTAATCACAGTTACATCATAGGCAAATCCATATGGTCAAGTTTTGACTACATTTTTTTTTCTCGTTTCCATAAAAAGAAACAGCAGTGCTGTAACTATATTTTGCATACTTTTCCCAATAATGACTTGATTGTAAAACCACTGTCACTGAAAGCTTACACTACAAAATTAATAATATCAGCCATCAGATAAAATAACACCAGAAGAAATGTTAATAATAATTGTATTTAATCTGTTTAACTGCTCCTTTCTTATCTAGCTTTCACAAAACTTTTAATGATAGTTGGTGGATATAAGAATATCCTAACTTCTGTCTACACAGGAAGTGAGACATTTAAAATTTAAAGAGTAAAATGTCACAAAAAGCTCCCACTCAATTTTATTTGGTTTAAAAAATTATTTAGGGAATGTGACACTACTCTGCTAGTATTCTACATGGACTCCAAGCACTACATATGGGTGTAGCATTACCACAGTGTGTGGGTAGTATTTTTATTGGTACTCTTCTATCAAAATGGTCATTTCTAGGCATGTATGCTTCTGGTTACCTTGAAGATTTAGTTTATATATATACATATATATGTGTGGATTTATAGAGCTTTATCACGTACACATTTAGCCCATAGCAAGTCAGACAACTATGGCATAAGAGCTGCAGGACACTGCATTATTCTCGACCAGAAGCTGAAAGCCAAATAGGATATTTTACAGCACATCAAACTGCTTTAGACATCTGTATTGGAAATGGAACCCAGAACTGAATAAAAAAACAACTATAGAGGATCTGCCTTTTTTCATCCTAATCTGGGGAGTCATCTACACTGTAAGCAGTCATGATGCCTTCATGTCTCGTCTTTGCTAGAACTTAAAGCTCAATAAATTGTTGAGGGAATCTGTGCTTCCAGAGTTTCTTTTTAGTGAAAGGCAAATGAAGAAGAAAGGCTGCTACGGAGATGCTGATTATGTACGTGCTTAATTGTAGTGACAACCAAATCAATGCCATTTTAAAGCAATGGTGCCTGTATTAACTGAACTGAAAAAATAGGCAGTGCAGGTCACAGCTGGATAATGAAAACTCACAGGGGAGAGGGATTACAAGTTTTGTGGGGCAGTAAGAAAATACTGGAATTTAGTAAACATTCAACCATGGGTTATAAACCAGAATAGGAAAATCCACTTAGAGCAAATTAATATGTACTTAATTTTACTTATCGGCAGGGAGAGTGATGTCTTGAGATAAACTTAATCTAAGAACTATGAAGCAAAACTAATAGAATCTGGCATCCAACATGCAAATGAGAGTTTCATGTTAAGATGTAGTATAACCATATGTATTAATTTATTATAAACCATTGGGGGTTTTCTGTGCTCAAAACTGGGTACAGCTGGCATATTAATTTAGTTTAATTTGGAAAGAGCTATTAAGCTTTATTAGGCATTGCAAGAAAACCCCTACAAATAAACAAAAAAACTACAACAAGAAAAGAGATGGGCCTGAAAAATTTACAAACATTTTAAAAACATGCATATTTTTAAAGACTGACCATGAGAAAATGAAATTGATGAGCTTGTTTAATTATTGAAAAACAAGTTGGAACCACATACAAAACATCTTTCTTTTAGGAATAATTTTGCTTTGACACACTCTCTGTATGCATCTACAGTTGTAAAGAAAAATCTCACTCAAACTGCATCATTCTAGAGTAGGTGCAGTTGAAAGGGTGCTGTAGTTTCCCCTATAGTAGCAGATTGGGATTCCTGTCATATGTACAGATAAAAGGAAAACCCCTGGGACTTCCACTAAGTATGCAGATGATATTAATCTTACACATTTTGACTGCCTGTGGAATACAAAGCAGTGCAGCAAAATTGATCAAATCAGTGGCAGGGTTTTTTTTTCCCTGCTCAGCTTGTTATTCTGGCAGGAAGGTTTGTAACCTTTTCTGTTTTACAAGGAAGCATCAGCATATAACTATAAGCGACCTGTGCTATGGGTTCAGATGAAAATCACTGGTGAAACTCAGAGCCTTGAGTTAAAACAATACTGTGAAATGATCTTTGGGAGCGTGATAACAGATTTTAGGACAAGGGCATTTTGTCTTTAACCTTGCTTCAGGTCAGAGGTGTTTGCATTTTTCTTGTGGCTGTTCTCATTCAAGTGGTACGCCTTATCCTTACACAACTGACAACAGTACGTCAGCAGATGCTTTGAAAAAATTCTTTATGTTCAGAATCCTTTTTAGTAGGCCTTTCAGAAATACATCTCCCTTGTCTTGTGATGAGAACGATGTGGCACCTATTTTATGTTAGACTAGAGGTGACCAGACACACTCCTATTTTACATTGATTTAAATCTGTGTGGTAAATACTTAATATAATATAAGTATAGAAAATGATTGTATATTATATCAGAGATTCTGTTGGGGTTGTTGGGCTTTCTATTTCTTTCCCCATGTAAGGAGAATTAACTCCAATGTCTTTTACCCAAAAGATTATGTCAGAGTCTAGCACTACCATAATGCTGCTCCTGGCTTCTGAACACCATGAGGTCCAACAAAATGAAATGCCAATTCCTGACTCTGGGGAAGGAATAATCCCAGGATAATCTAGGTACCAACAATCTGGAAAGCATCTTGGCAGAGAAGGACCTGGTGGTCCAGGAGGACACCAAGCTAACCTTGAGGGAGGAATGTACACTCACAGCAAAGGCAGCGCTCAGTCTGCTGGGTTGCATAGGGCACAGCTTTGCCAGCATGTTAAAGGAGGAGATCTTTCTCTGCTCGGGAATCATGAGACACATCCCACATCTGGGATGCTGCATCCGGTGTTGGACTCCCCAGGACAAGAGAGACACGGACATATCAGAGAATGCCCAGTAAAGGGCACTGGAGCCCCTGACACAAGAGGGGAGGCTGAGGGCTCTGACTGATCAGTCCGGACTGGAGAAAACTCAGGGGGATTTTATCAAGTTGTATAAATATAGAGAAACAGGGAGTAAAGAAGGTAGGGTCAGGGAAAACCTCCCCATTTGCAGGACATCTAAAGATGATGAAGGTCAAAAGGCAGCTTGTTAAAAGGCAGTGAGTCACCATCTCATGGGGCAGAGGAATGGTTCTCCTTTTAGTAGATAATGAAGAGTTGTGGGTAACAGTATCCACAATTTTTATATTTATTTTTTCTTTTTTTCACTGGTAATTTACTGGTTTTTACCTATAAAAACCTACGATCTATTACAAAAGACTTTTTAAAGGATATTTCTACTGTTAATCTGATGGAAATAAATTGTCTGGTTGTTTTATATCTACACTTAAAAATATAAATAAATAGTTGACCAGCAAAGATTTTTTTGCTCATTGAAAATGAAAAAAAAGGGACTAATAAGTTATACAGATGGAAATCAGTGTGAACAATAACTCATTTAAAATTTTAATTTTGTTAACAATAACTAAAAGTGCTATTTTGTTAGAATTCAAACAAATGAAAGATTATGCATAAGGGTGTTTGACCCAGAAAAAATTGAGAATGGGGAACAGAGGAGGAGGGCAATTGCAGAAATAGTCAGCAATGGGTGTCAAAGAAGCCAAAATAATGAAAGGGAATCCAGTCACAGAAGGACTTGGAATGTTTAAAAAAACTGATATCTGAGAAAGGCAGTTCTGTGCAGTTAAATGTAGTGTAATGATGACTTTGATGAGTCTTTGTTTCACAGCTCTTTGTGCAGCATGAAATAAGGGGAGTGGAGGAGAAAAAATGAAAACGGTCAAAGCCATGTCTGTGAGTGTCATTAATGAGTGATGAGGACTATAAAGACAAAAGACAAATCTCTGAACATTTGATGGGTTTTTATTCCGTACATCTGTGTAAATTTCAAAACCTGAGACGTGACTAAGAGTGGGTGTTCAAAAGAGTAAGAGAAGGCTGGATGTGTCGAGGAAAAACAGTACTTCCAGGCTTGGTTTGGTTATTGCCATTCTAGCAGCAATCTTAATTGCCACGTAGGAACAATCTGGTTATAGCACCACTAAATAACAAAATAACATTTTTAAGCTGTACTTTTCATCTATGTGCAAAGAGTTTTCATCCTCACTGGGGACCTAATGCAGATCAGCTACTTCTGCAGCTCCATGGAGGGGAAAAACATGGGAAAACAGACCCATTTTTTACTTCAGTGAACCTTTATCAACTTAGTTGTCATGCAAGGAGAGTCACAAGCAAATCCTGGGATAAATTTCAATGCAAACCCATAAAATGTCCTTAATCACAAATAAAACCTTGCATTTATTATTAAGACTTATTGTATCTGTTTTGAGACAGCTGGTGGTCAGTCTGCACAGCTAATAACTTTCTCTCATGATAGGGTTTTTAGCACCTATGTAGCATAACTATTGCTTGTGTCTGTATGCTGCGTATAAATCCATTATTATTTTACTCAACTTAAAACAGATGCAGGTTTGGGCAGCTGTTTAATAGAGCACTTTATAGCAATTTAGGACAGAAATGAAAGAAAATGACATCTCATTAATGATTAAGGTAGATGTCTAGGTAGGCTGAAGGTAACCAGAATTTGGACAAGACTCGAAAATAAAATTAAACCAGTCTTATTATATATATAATGCATATGAAACAATAGGATTTTTATCAATCCAGTTAAGTTTGTGGAAATAGTTTGTGAAAAATTCTAAGGAATGACTGATCTCAACATTTTAAAGCCCTTGCATTTTTGGTTACTTTTAACTTTGCAATTTCTCTTTCTGACCTTTAACTCTTAGGATACCTGAGAAAAAATAATGTGTAAATAATTCAGTTATAAATAGAAATCTTTCTGATTGCTCTGGGTAGGAGCTGAAATCACTAATCCTGCCATCAGAATTGTCATTATGCTGCCACATCTTCTGGGTCTGAACTCATTTGAAAATTAAACTGCAGTGATGTTCTGTATTCACTGGCTGAGATC
The DNA here is from genome assembly GCA_013397775.1 of Eulacestoma nigropectus. Taxonomy (NCBI): domain Eukaryota; kingdom Metazoa; phylum Chordata; class Aves; order Passeriformes; genus Eulacestoma; species Eulacestoma nigropectus. The sequence goes on from VZTE01005755.1 coordinate 6,222,860, forward strand.
TCTGACCAAGTGTTTTTTCAAAGTAGAGAAGAAAAGCACATCCTTATAAACACATCACTGATTATCAATTGCTAGAAGCTGTTAGAACACATCTGAATGTTTCCTTTCAGGATTTGGACATAGAATAGAATTCACCATTTAAAAACATCTTTATTTGTGGGAAGTTTCTTAAAATGTCAGCAGCTGGAGGGTTTCAGAGGTATAGAAACATTATGCATGTTAGGGGACAATATTTTCTCCAAGGAAGAAAAAAGTTCTGTGCTGATACTAATTTCTCAGACAGGCTTGCAGGCTGGTCCTAATGATATGCCTTTATGGAAAAATGATTTTCACTGTCAGAAACAAAGCCTTTGTATGAAAGAGAACTTTTATCTCTTCCCTCTCTAGAACATGTGTGGGTAGAAAAATGCAATTAATTCTTTTAGGGGCTTTGGAAGGTATCACCTACTGGGCCTACAAACTAGCCAAATTGCTTTCATTTGAATACAATTTGGAATTGGCTCAACTAATCACTGTTTCCTAATTGCATTTTGGAGGAAAAAGGGGACCTGAATGAAGAGACCGCTTCTCATTAAAACAGCAGAATGCTTGATGTCTGCTATTGTACCTGATAATTGTGGCAACAAGTGGCATATATTTTTGCAAGTAGCAGTGATTAAATCTGCTGCAGTATTTATAAATAACGCACTCACCTTTTATTACATCTAAATGATAGTGTGTTGTGCTAGAGACTGTAAACAAAAATCACCCCCAACCTCTGCTCTCTTACAAAGAAGTCCATAAACATTGTCGAGGGACAAAACATAACTTCTGTGCTTTTTCTGTAGCATATATACTGGCAAGGTAGTGTAAAAGGAATTTGGCAACAAAGGAGCGCAAGAAAATTTTTCCTGTAACATCCTACTGGCATTGCCCAAGGAGAGTACCCTACAGGGACCTACAGGACCCCAGTACCTAAAGGGGGCCTACAGGAGCACTGGAGAGGGACATTTTGCAGGGGCATAGACTGACAGGACAAGGGGGAAAAGCCTTAAGCTAGAAGAGGGTAGATTTAGTTTAGATACTAGGAAGAAATCTTTTGCTATCAGGGTAGTAAGGCACTGGCACAGGTTGCCCAGAGAAGTGGCAGCTGCCCCTTTCTTGGAAGTGTTCAAAGCCAAGACGGATGGGGCATGGAGAACCTGGTCTAGTCAAAGATGTCCTTTCCTGTGGCAGGGGAATGGAACTAGATGATGTTTAAGGTCCTTTCCAACCCAAATAATTCCATGACTCTCTGATTCAGTGACAGGGGTGAGGGACATACAAGTTCAACATCTTACCTGGAGAGAAAAGCTGCTGATCTGCAATAATCTCAGCAGTCAAATTTTCCCGTCAGGGCAAAGAGTGACAAAGATGAAGATGCAGCAGAAGTGGGCACAAGCATTTTGACAGAATGCTTTCCATTGGAAAAATGCCGATTTGTCAAAGTGAAATGTTCCAGGGGAGCATGTCGATTCCAGGAGGAGCCAGGCTAACAACAAACCTGCCTGTGTTCCTGCCAGCTCACCCACCAATCTGCCTTCCAAGAAACTTTCTGTCTTAGTCAAAATGCCTCCAGATACCAGTGCAGAAGATCAGGAATTAGATTTCAGATGAGCAGAAGGCGAGACCCTCCAGGATCCCAGAGTGGAAAGTCATTCACCTCAGCAGAGCTGCCATGAATGTATTTCAGGACAAGCTCGTTCTTGGGACCATCAAGACATACTATTGAATTTCCTTTCTATGTATATTTACCAAGCAATTTCATTCTTTTTTAAAAGTTTTTTTTGCCTCAACTGTGACATTTTTTCACAAAAGTAACATTCTGTTTCTTAGCTAGCTTTTCCACGAGGACTGGGGGTGCTATTGAGAGATCCAGAAATTGTTCAGTGTGTAATTTTGAAAATTTAGCAAATCTTCTGCTAAAGCATCTTTCTCTCAGAGGGTAAAAATGCTTAGCTCAGAGCAATGGAGACCTTTGTAGGATCACTAGACCAGGAAGATGAGGACTGTGCTGTGGTTAAGGCAGGGACTTGGCATTCAGGGCTCCATAATTCAGCACAGAATTGTCAAATATGTATTTTACAGAGCCTCACACAAACACCTGGTCTCTTCATACCTTTTTTTTTCAGTCATGAAACAAAGGATGCAAAAGAATAACATGTTTAAGTTTTTTATTACAGTGGTCTTTTACTGTGCATCACAAATGATGTTTAGGACTTGGCATATTGCTAATACCACAAAAATATGGAAACACTATTATAAAAACACTTTAAAAGATTTAACAGGCAAAATAAAATCTTCCGTCTCTGCACAGAAATTACAGATTCAGGTTATCACATCATGGTTTTCAAATCCTGGAAACGGCATGAACGTTTTCTTTGCAAGTGACTTTTTACCCTCACTTTTCTGTAGAAAGAAAATAATTCTCTTTTTTTTGCTGCTTCTGATTTCCTCTGGTTTTCAGTCTGATGTGAATTGGTACAGCCAGAATATAGCTCTCAATATCCAGCACTGTGCTGCTGATTAGTTTTCTGAAAGAGCACAGAGTGAAGAAGAACGGCAGGTTATATTGATTTACTTCTAATGATCTGTTTCTGAACTAGAGCTGGGCAAAGTGTTCTCCCGAAGGCACATACAGCTGTGCTTCTGGCTCAGCTCTGCATCACTATCAGGATTAAAAGCCAGTAATGGATCCTGTCATGTTGCTGTATCTTTCTGCATTGTTTTTTTCAAGCCCCATATGGGGTTAGCTGCTAAGGACATATTATATGACTTTTCCTTGCCATCTGTTGAACAGTCTGGAGAAGGGCACCCATATTCTGTTACAGAAGCAGTACATCAAAATAGCATTGCACAGCCATGGAGTGTTTAGAAGGAAATCATCACATATAGTATATGCCTGTATTTTGTTGGAGAGGGCATCTCTCCATGATTTTGGGTAAGCCTGGGATTTGTGAAGCCATGAATACATGTGTAGATGGGAGATACAGAAAAGCACACTTTAGCACTTTTTTGGGGACCCAGCCTGCCTCTGAAGGTCCATAAAGATTTTTTTTCTTGAAATAACTGGTGACATAACAGGACTCTAACTTGCTCTTGTTATCTATCATTTGATAAATGATGCTCAGCAATATGTGTGTCAGACAGAAATAACTGATTCTTATGTATTGGCTTATTTCTCTTTCTCTATAGATTTACTTTCAACAAATCTCTATAGATCTGTTTTCAGTTCTCCACATCATGGTAGCTGGGAGAAGGAGTGGGCATTGTACAACATTGTTTGAATAACCAAATGATTATCCAACTAAGACTACATGGCCCAAAGGCAGAAGGGTCCTCACTTTGCCCACTCTTCCTAAAATCTGTTATTAACCCGCTCTTAGCCTAAATACTATTGGCACGATCAGGGTGTCATGATCTTTGGAGTAATAAAACCCGTGGTTATATAAAACCCTGTATGAAACCCTGGTTCAGACCAGGCATATGGCCACAGAAACATGTGTGTCACCCAACTCAAAGGTGTCTTCTAAATAATTTAAATATTTTTGCAGCATTTTAACAGGAAAGAAATTTTTGTGGCTCCCTTGACACTATAATTAATAATGCTCCCTGGCTTCACTCAACTGTGGGCAAGTATATTTTAGGGTTTTCTCCAAAAAGAAATGACTTAAGGGAAAATTGTTTATTGCATATCTTCTGGCAGTTGTCACATTAATGCTAACTAGGTTTCCTTTGTATTATTTTTCATGTGATGCCTGAAGAAAATATTGCGTGATGGTGTATAAAAGATGGATACTTTCAGTCAACAAGGTGCTGTCCCCCAGGAACATTTATACACATTCTTATTTTCATTATTGTTTATTGATAAGTTGGCACTTCTGTAGTAAAGAAAGAGTCTGAGTGCTCTTCTAGGGGTAACTGAGAACACACACACACACAAACCCCACACGAAGGTTTATTGCTCTTTTTCTGCTGGTCTAGTTAAAAATGCAAAAAATCATCACCTGCTTTTGGGTTATCAACTTGCAAAGCTTGTCTATTCCCCCTGTGCTGACATACTCTCTTCCTTTCCCCTTCTGGGAAAGAAAAAAAAAAAGAAAATAAAAAGGGAAAAATGTGCAAAAAAGGAAAAAAAGAGAAAATTACTTGCAAAAGAAGCACCCCAATAAAATAATCTGGCCTCTTGCTGTAAACTCTCTCTCTGTCACACTTGGTTTACATTTGATTCTCATTCTCTGCTCAAGATACAGAAAATTTTGCCAATCATCACTGAGGACCCCTCTTCTCTGGATTCTGTGGCACCAGACCCTTAACCAGTCTATTCAACCCTTCTGAGATGGCACACACTGCTCCCCCTTGGAGTCTGTGCTAAACAGCTGGACACTTATCAAGATGAACATTTAAATTATTTTTAAGATTTCATATATAGAACCATAGAATCATAGAACAATTTGGGTTGGAAAGAACCTTTAAAATCCATGTAGTTGATCAAAGGATATGGAATGGTGTGTCAAGTCAGTCAGGGGCATCTTTCATACTGGACAAGATTTAAGCCTAAAATAACATGTTTACTTCAAAACACAAATTTTTCTTACTAAGCATTAGTAAAATCAATTCATAAATACATACATACATGCAATAAAGCAAAATACTAACTTCTGTTACTGTTTTAATAATTATTTAATTACTATGTTCTAATCATAATCTATATATGATCCTGATTTTTTCAATATGCCAGTTCTTTATCTGTCTTTCTCTTACAGTTAATTGAACTCTCCAGTCCACCTCTCAGAAAATTGTTTCTTTGCTTAAAATGGCCACTGCTGTTTTGCCTCCCCTCCATCACTATTCTCCTTATTTTCAATGGAAGTGGAAAAACATTTGGAAGAGACACTTCTCATCTTAGGGGACTCTGACCCTTAGACATTCCCTTGACCAGGATTTCTGCTACTATGATGGAGTCATGAGAGCTTTTCTCATTCCCTGGATTCTTTAATTAGTACAAGTACTATCAATCTTAATCACATGTTCTATGCTTCAGTCTTCTTGTTTCTGTTAGAACTTAAAGTAGACATGCTGCAAAACTTCTTATATTGTTTTATAAGAAATTGTCCCACATAGTATTACATTTATAACTAGTGATATTCTGTTAACAGTATAAAGTATGAAGGCAAATCATGATACTACACATCTTGAACTTAGGGATACCTTAACTAACCAACACAGTGACTTCTGCCTGTGGGCTCTTGGGGTTATGAGATTTCTTCTGCAATATCTTGTTATAATCCTATAATTTGTTTCTTGTAGTATCCATAAGGTTAAGGTCTCATTTCCAAGGCAATTCTCAAGGCATCCAGAGCAACATTCTTTATTGGTATATAGACCCTGAGACTGGCTTCTGCCCACAGCTTCCCCAAGGCACTTTTTCTAAAGAGAAAGTGAGTTTTGCCTGTGTGACTCTGCACACCATTTCATGTTTGTTCTGTCCCCATGTTTTCATGGTATTCAACACTTGGTTTTAAAGTCTCTTTACTCAATAAGTCAATAGAAGAAAATACAAGTTATCCATAAGAAAGATCCTATAAGAGATCCTTGGGCTGGGCTGTATGAGATTGCAAAAGTCATTCTTCAAAGCTACTTGCAACAGCTCATTGTTAAAGATATGATAAAAGTGTCCAATCATTTTCCACTAATATTAATATGTGTATTACTGTATTTCTATTTGCTGAATTTCTAAGGTAGTTGTAGGAATATTGAAAACTTGCAGTAAGTAACAAAGTTGAAGCTTTTCTCCTGTTCTGTTTTTTTGACCAATTCTTGTCACTTCATTCCTTGAGCAAGAGTATATTAAGCGATGTGACAGATGTTAGTCACATGTAGACTCTTTCTTTTTAGTTGCTCAATTTATGTCACTTCCAATCCTCAGGTGGTGTAAATTAGAGCAGCACCACAGACTGATGATGGCTTATGCCAGGGGGAAAAAATCTTTCTCTTAAACCTGAGCAATAAAAACTCTTCTGAAACAAATTTGAAAAGTCTCCTCCCTTGGCTTCTTATTTTATTTTAGAACAAAAGGCTTGAAATAACTGTTTGCAGCACTCTTTCGAATGCTAAGTAGCTCTTTTACATTTTTTCCTAAGCGTGTACGCACACACAAATTTTAGAACTAAAATGAAAAGATGAAAAAGAAAGGGTGAATAGTCTTGAGCGATTCAATAAACTGTGAAAGGCTATGAATAATGGAAAAGTAGAATGAAATGATTAGAGACCTAAAAGCTAGGAAGATGACACCCACCTTTTAATGTCAGAACTAAATGGACCCATTTATATTACGCGATTACCTTTGATTTTTCTCATGCCTGGTATTTTCACAAATTGCAAATTTAAAAGTACATACAGATATGTTGAGCCATTATCTTATCCCAGTGATTTTCACACACATTTAATGTGGGTCTAACCCCATTGTTCTTGATAGTCTGTTGACTTCATTGGCTTCCTGCTGATTTGAGCTGGTGTTACTAAAGTGGGAATCAGGTCCTACCGTGCAGCGGTGTCCCTCTTGATGAAATTTTGAGTGCAAACCTCTTCCCATCATAGCAATGCCATTCAGTCATCTCAGATGGCATTCTGTTGAGCAGTTCTTCCTCAAAATAGCTGAAAAATCAGAGCACTATGAAATCAGAGAGAATAAAATTGGGATCGGAGACAATCTAATTTTCTTTCCGTAAAGCCAAGTTGTTTCCAACAGAAGCATCCTCTGGTGAACATGCTCATAATCAGTGAGATTGTCACATAGTTGTCCCAGAAACAAACTAATTAACCTTCTGGGAGTCACTTCAGATAATTTATGCCTATCTTATCCCTCTCCTCACTCTGTTCTTGGGGGTTTTTCTCACTTGTTTTTCTGGTCCATGAAGGCTGCTATACACACACATTCACTGTGAGAAACCTGGGCTTATTCAGTTGTCGTTTCATACTGTTGTGGTCCAAGGTCAAGTTCTTAATTATTAACATGCAGTGAAAAGGTAGTCATTCCCAAATATATAAAAATTACATTCCTGACTTGTGTGACACCAGTTTAGGCAGATGCATCAGTCAGTACCTTTGAAGCACTTTACCTTGAGTGTCTCAGCAGTGAGGATGGCCATGGTCTGTGCCATCTGTCACGCATAAAATCAGAGAGTAATAGAATGGCTTGGGTTGGAAGGGATCTTAAAGATCATCTAGTTCCAACGCCTTCCCCATCATGGGGAGGGACACCTTGCACTAGACCAGGTTGCTCAAAACCCCATCCAACTTGGCCTTGAACACTTGCAGAGATCATCATTCACAGAATGTCATCTCATTCCATGCCATGCTGGATTGGAACTGAAGACTTTGATGCATCTGTGGCACTAACAGAGATTCAATGCATTCTGTGAAACAGACACAGAGAAGCCCTGGCATGAATGGAGTTAAAGAACCACAGCTGGTCAAAGCACAGATGATATAAATGACAGATTCCCTTTTCCTAGAGACATATAAAGGTTTGTATAAGAGACCCGGGACTGCAGTGAGGGAATGGAAGTATCATGTAAAAAATGCATAAACTCTAGGGTCTTGCACTAGTTCTGATAAATAATTTCTTTGCAACTTGCAGCTCTATTAACATAATTTAAACTGCGGGTTTTATGCAGTAACTCTACTCAGATTGTCTCAGAGGGACTGCTAATGTGCCGTTCCCCCTTTCAAAGCTATTTAGTCTGGAAATGCCCAGAGGGCTGTAAGGAGACTTGAATTGGGGCCTGACAGTAAGTAGTGCTGCTTGCCTATGGCTTCGATTCTGGGAACGCATCAATGCAGCGTTATTGCTTTGTTGAGACTTAGGCTTTGTATTCCACCATCGTAGCACAGAAAAACAATAAAAGATTTCACCATGGGAGGTGAAAATGAATTCCAGTCTAGTTTGTCTCTTCCTGTCTAGTTTATCTCTTCCCTGTAGCAAGACAGCCACTTATTTATATGACTAAAAAGGGCAATTATATTATTTTCTAATCTATACAGTTTATACTGTTTGTTTATTATTTTAATTGGGAGCAAATGTTAGGCATTTATGTGTACAGTGGGGGAAAAAAAAGTAAAAAACTCTTTCAATAAACTGCTCACTGTAGCTCTATCTCCATTACAGAAAACTGCTTGTAGTGTCAAAAGTACCACGGACTACATACAAATGGATTGGAAAATGTGTTGGTTTGATGGTGCTAAGCATTCTACATTCTACAGCAGTCTCTTTCTAGTAGGATTTTGTTATTCACAGAACTTCGTAGAGTTTAGTGCACAAAACTTGAATAATACATACTTGGGACACAACAGCCAGTTCTGGCTAAGGGAAATGTCTTTTTTTTTTTTTCCCTATAACAAATGATATTTCAGACCTGAAGAAAGAAAAAAATCGGAATGCTTTTATTCCCCACAAAAACTCTGACTTTTCCACTGAGTGGAACAGGAAGGCATTGAAATGAGAGCCTATACATCTTCTTTTCTTACTAGTTTTACTAGTCAGACTGCTAAAGAGTTCAAATTGGAAAGATTTGTTAAAGATCAAGAAGGTTTTGCATTTGCAACATAAATGAATACATACAAAATATTGGCCAAAGCAGGTAAGTAGTGATTTTAATCATCTTTTGTAGACAATGGAGGGAGATAAATTTAAATCAAGGCTAGGAGAACTTCCATAAGCTCATCCAAATAAACAAAAAGCTAACTTACCATAACGGAAGAAAAATACCAGTGTTGTCCACTTCAGGCTGCCTTTAGAGCCAAGGCCATATTTAGAAGGTGACTGTTAGCTCAGAGGTTAGAGGTTCACATCTGTGATTGTGAAAGTCCTCAGATACACAGCTGGACCAATGCCATACAGGAGCAGTCTTTCAGTGAAACCACTCTAGGCCCTGGGTAGCTTCCAGCAGTTCGAATCTGAAGCGAATAAATACTAAAACTTTGCATTGTATCATCAACAGTGCAATTTAGCTGCCCTATTTCATAAACACTCAAAAAGGCAATTGCTTGGGGCAATCTCATTGGGTAGAATCATATAACCACTGAATAATAGAACCATAGAACCATGGACTGGTTTGGGTTAGAAGGGCCCTTAAAGACCATCTAGTTCTAACCTCCCTGTAATGGGCAGACACCTCCCGCGAGACCAGGTTCCTCAAAGCCTGGTCCAACCTGACCTTGAACACTTCCAGGTATGGGGCATTCACAACTTCTCTGGGCAACCTGTGCCAGCACTTTGCCCCTGCCATAGTAAAGAATTTCTTCTTAATACCTAATCCAAGCCTACTGTCTTTCACTAAAGTCATTAGTTCTTGTCCCATCACTCCATGCCCTTGACAAAGTCCCTCTCCAGCTCTCCTGTAGCCCTTTTAGGTACTGAAAGTCGCTATAAGGTCTCTCTGAAGCCTTCTCTTCTCCAGGTGGAACAGCCTTGACTGTCTCAGCCTGTCCCCATAGCAGAGGTGGTCCAGCCCTCTGCGCATCCTCATGGCCTCCTCTGGACTCACTCCAGCAGGTCCACATATTTGTTGCACTGGGGGCCCCAGACCTGAACACAATACTCCAGGTGAAATCTTGTACAAAAGTACAGGGGTAGAACCACATCCCCTGCTGGCCACGCTGCTTTTGATGCAGCCCAGGATTTCGAGGCTGCAAATGCTCGTTGATGGGTTTGGTTTGGATTCTTATCAGCCAAGATCACCAAGTCCTTTTCCTTGGGGCTGCACTCAATCTGTTCTCTGCTTGGAGAAGGAATAATTAATTTGGCAAATAAAATATTCTGAACTGTTGAGTCCTGGACCCTTGCTGTGTACATGCACCAGTGAACCCCAGGTCTAGTACTCTCTTCATTCAAACAAAAGAAGAAATACTAAAAGTAGCATGTTTTTAGATGTAGCAACCCAGATTGTATTAAATTTATAAGAGAAACTTACAGTATAAATAGATGTGTTAAATATATATGTATAAATAGATGTAAAATATATGTGTGCGTATATGTGTATGTATAAATATGTGTATATTTTTGTGGCTAGAGCTGGAGACATACTGTGCTGTGAAATTTCATTGAAATACTAGGCTTGATGATTGTAAAATATTTTTAATTTTCTGTTCATTTTATTATAATGGTACAAGTGGTAGTGGAAGATGTCTCTATCCATGGCAAGACAGATTTGATAAGGCATTCTTTAAAGGTCCTTTAAAACCCAAAACACTCAGTGATTCTGTATTTTATTAGTCCAAATTCAAGGGAAATTAAAAAACTGGATAGAAGTAGGCATCTCTATTTTTGTACTTGAAATGTTTTTTTCAGTTCTAAAATGTCTGTTTTTATCAGAGGTTTTTTGATGTTTGTTTAGTTTTTTTTTTTCCTTAAATTGAAGGCATTTCTCAGGTCAAAAAGCAACTGTGCTCATACAAAAGTATATTGGTCTTTGTGAGATGCTTTATTTTTAAATTTGGTGTGTGTGGTAAAATATATATATCAGTTTACCACATGTTTACACCAACTGAAATAATTTTATTCCCACTTGCTCCAAATTGTCAGGAAGCCGAAAAATCATGTACTTGCACAGTAATCTTCACAAGAGCAGCCTATTACTCTTGAGCTACCAACTGGAAAAGAAAAATTAGTAGCATCTATATAGCAGTTAATGTGCACTTGTGTTTAATTGGTATCAGCAGCACTGTTAGAAAATTAAGTAAGTAGCCATTTAAGTAAGCAGAAACCTTCATTGCTGTTAGGCTGATACTGTTGTTGCTGTTATGTAGGATTCATAAGATAGGGATAACTCTAGTACCACAACCCAACATAAATCAGCTCTCAAAAGCAATATTGTTCAACACCATCTTGCTTTCTGGCTTTCATTTTAGATCTTCTGGAGCTTGGATACAAATAGATTGTTTATATTCACACATTTATTTTTAAATGGTTTCCTAATGAAGATTCCGTTCCCTTCCATTGGTGTGTGTGCGTTTCATTATTATAAACCAGAATGTGTGGAAGATTAGTTGTTCCTACTTGAAATGTAAATTGCGTAGTGTACCAAAATCATTGCTTATCCTCTGTAAATATTTTATTTGAATTTAATACTCTTGTACATCTGTATTAACAGACTTTTCCTGATTATAACTGTTTGTTTTATTTTTTTTTTCTTAGTTCCCCTTTCCAAACATGGGGGCAAAGCATGTTAATTCACAGTGGAATTTGTAAAATATTAAAAATGCCTATATTTGGCTTTAGGGGGACAGTTACATCAGAAAATATGGATACACTAATAAACTATTACACAGGCAGATCACTTCAAGGTTAGGCATGAAAGAGAGATGCAGACAAATGATTAAAAATAAATATTGTTTATCAGTGCAATGATAAGAGAGGATGAAATAATTAAAATCTATTATTTTAAATATCAAAATTCAAACTAGTTTCAGTACTGCAAGCTGAGTTCAAAAATTGTCAAGCTTCAGGCCTCACCAAAGCAGTTATTAGTTTTAAAAATCCTATTAAATAAACCAAAACAAACAAACCAGTCCTTTGTTGTCTGTCTATGGCCTGGCACAATCTTCTTATTGTAAATAATAAATAAAAAACAGCTGGACAAGCTCTGAACCATAACATTATGACTGCATTGGAATGACCACTCCTATTTCCTCTATTCTCATTGTCCATATTTTTCCTTCAAAAAAAAAAAAGATAGATTTTTAGACTGATTTGACACGATGTATGACATAGGGTACACATCAAGTCAGGGTTTAAATCAGCATGGCTTTTTTTGCTCATTTATCAGTTGAATACATAAAAAAATCACAGCTGACAAGCGGGACAACTTTCAGCAAATTGTCATTTATGAAGAAAAGAAAAAAAAATTAAGCTAAACAAAAATAATGGGCACTTATTAGATTTCTCAAACGTTTACAAGTTTTGAGTTTTGGTCAAAGTTTCTGAATAGAAAGAGAGAAATCATTTCGCTTTGTTCATTCTCAAAGATAACTTGAGAAAGTAAATATACCTGAAACATAGGTTATGGGTGACTTTCATACTGAGCACTTACAGAATATTTAACAGCTCTAAAAGATATCCTCATCTCATTCAATTATAATATAATAGTTCTGTTTTGAACAGCAGAGTCAACACTGAGAAGCAGCAAGTGATGGAAATTGCTCAAAGTTAGAGTGAGTAGTACTCAGAAGTGGATTTTTTTGTTGGAGAACGAGTATGTAGCAATTTAAAAGAAGCGAGGTCTTCATATAAAAAAGAATTATCAATATTGCAAGAAACAGTGTTTTACAGCTATTATTTTCACACCATTTGAAAAGAACAGTCACTGAAAAGAATTTTACTAAGGAAGTGCCTGTTGACTCAAACTACGTGCCATACTACACTCCTACTTTCATCATTTTGAAAGTGGTGTTTCCCTTTTTCCTCTACCTTTTAAACACCTATACAAATTTATTTCATTTCGTAAGGGTGACAAAAGGGATGCTTTTTCCAAATGAATTTTTGCCCATGAATATGCTTCTTGCAGCAGCAGTGCCTTTGGCTGATGCTCTCAGTGATCCCACCTCAAATCATTGAGGTTTCTGATAAGATTTCACTAGTCTTATGAATGGGGTGGTCAGTGTTAACAGATATGTCTGGGAATATAAAATACTCTTCACTGCCTTACTGCTAAATATTGTGCATGTGCAGAGATAAGGCAGGGTGCGGATTTAGGCTGGGGTAGATTTAGTGTTCTTCATAGTGGCTGGTAATGAGGCTGTGTGTTGGATTTGGGCTAAACACAGGGTTGATAATGCACAGATGTTTTTGTTATTCCTGGGCAGGGCTTATACAGAGTGAAGGCCATTTCTGCTTTCCTTATCGTCACACAGACAAGGAATCTGGGAGGAGACACAGCCAGGACACATGACCCAAACTGACCAAAGGGATATTCCAGACCATATGGCATCATGTTCACTATTTAAAGTGGAGGGAAGGAGGAAGTGGGGATATTTGGAGTAATGGCATGTGTCTTCCCAAGTAATAGTCACATGGGATGGGGCCCTGCTGTCCTGGAGATGGCTGAACACCATCAGCAGTGAATCAATTCATTATTTTGCTTTGCATGTGTGTGTTTTTTTCTTTCCCAATTAAACTGTCATTATTTCAACCCACAAGTTTTCTAGCATTTACCCCTCTGATTTCTTCCACTCTTCCACTGGTGGGAGAGTAAGTGAGCAGCTGCATGGGTCTTGGTTGCTGGCTGGGTTTAAACCATGACAGTCTTGTTGGAAATTATAACAAATCTTTAGGAGGGTCAAATCTGTTCAAGCTGCGGGGCACTGCAGTATTATAAACACAAAACCCCTCCTGCTAAGTGTTGTTTTTGGAATAGCAGCTTGCTCAGATTTGCCATTATTGAATATTATAAAACTGTACCAAGGAAAATGAAGCTGCAATGGTTTTATTTATTAACTGCTTTGGCAGTTGACTTTCTGCAATCAGATGTTTCATGGCATAAAGGTTTACTTTTCAGCGGTGTATCTGGTTCACTTCAGCACTAAGTTTAGGAGAAAGCTGGTACCTGAGAATACAGTTTTAACCAAGGAAGAGAAAACTTCATAAATGTTGATGGATTTGGATCTTCAGTACAGACTATACCTTGGCAAACTGTCAATGCACAATAATGTTTGTAGGTTAATTAGTTAGGGATCACTTGTGTCTCAGAGGCTTAAATTCAGCTCTGAATTGCTCATCAGGCAATCCAATTGATTTTGGTGGAATTACAGAAGGTCTAAGAGTCAATTTTGCCCTAAGAACAGATAAAATGTGCAAGAGAGATTCAGTGCAACACAAACCATAGCCCACAGCCTTATTACCGAAAACTCGCTCAGGTTTATTACCCTCAAGAGAGAGCAGGGAGGGCCCTGTTAGAAGTTGCTCATGCAACTAAGGAATTAGATAGCACCAGTGCACTTTAAGTTATACAATATCACAGCTTGCTGCTAAAGTTGCGAAACTTGGTTTGTGATTGCATCGGGGCATGGTTTCTTTCTGTGGGTTTAAAAGCCTTGAACATTCCCTCTTTCTGCATTGATGTTATAGTGGTGAGCACCTCCTCACCCTCCTTCTCCACTGACCTTGGTGTCTGCAGAGTTGTTCTTCTTACCCTACTCTTCTCTGGCCACAATTGCAGCTGCGCAATAACTTTTTTTTTCTTCTTCTTAAATATATTATCACAGAGGTGTTACCACTGCTTCTAATTGGCCCAGCCCTGGCCAGTGACACATCTGTCTTTGAAGCTGCCAGGTATTGGCTCTGCTGGACATGGAGGAAGCTTCTGACAGCTTTTCACAGAAGCCACCCCTGTAGCTGCCCTGCTAACTGTACTAGTTTGAAAGCAAACCAGTGAGAAACTCTAAGTCAGAAATACAATTTAACAGGAAAAATAAAATAAATGCAATAGTACAAAAAAAAAAAAAAACCACCGACAAAATACAACCTGACGCCCTGTCGGTCAGGGTGTTGGTAGCAGTCCAATTAAATGTTGGCTGCAGTCCTCCTGGAGTGATGGTTCTGTTGAAGCAGTGATCCTGTAGAAGGATCTGGTCTTCCTCTAAGAATCCAGTGGAAAAAAGCTGTCTGTGGTGTTCCAAACCTCTAAGTATATACAGATGGGAACTCTCAGTTCCTCCTCCGGGGTGGAGCATCTCACAATGGGATGGTGAGTCATGAGGCAAGGCACTGATGGGCTCATTAACAGAAGATAGTCCTGAGGGAGGAGGCAAGGAACACTGCCCCACCTGGTTTCAACAGCCCATGAAGATGGTAATAGAATACACTGCAACCCAGGACACTAACAAAGCTTGGTAATGTAAACCCAATACAGGGGAAAAGCCATGTTTTAGGGTGAGTATAAGGTTCACTGTTTATAATCTAACCTTACAAATAAACTGTAATTGGATAAAGTTATGGAAGAGTTATTTACACAATAAACTTTTCAAGGAGGAACATGGTCACACCTGAGATGACTTTGTGAGGGAATGAAGGCTGGACAATGATATCCTAGAACGCCTAACAAAACACTCCCCAGTTGTCAGGATTTGTGTATGCAAACAAGTTATTCTGAAAATAATGCAGAATGAAACACAAAGCACCACAGAATTTTTTGACCAAATTTTCTGCAGAAGGAGGAAAAAGGTCATGAGCATTTGGAAGAGAATGGGGTGGCTTTATTATATCTGTCTCTCTGCTTCCTTTTTCATGGAAAGAATGACAGATTTTAGATTGGGGTCACTGGAGCTCATCTTGCTGGTCTAGTGGTCACTCTATCTTCAAGGAAAACAAAACCACCCACAGTTCCTGGAAAGTTTAAATTTTAGTCCTGTTCAGAAATGAGTCAGTTTTAATATTGCAGACTTCTTGTCTCCAGAAGTCACTGTCTAGGATACTGATAAGCTGCTTGAAAGAGGGGAGGTGATATTCTAAGCACATTTGACACACTAGTGTAAATTGAGTCCTTAAAGTTAAGATAAGGCCTTTTATTTTAAGGGGAGCAGATGATTTATCAAATCACGCTGGGGCTAAGGTGCTCTGCCAAAAAAAGCATTAACAGCTTTGCAATTCATACTTGCCGTGTTAAGTGGTAGGTCCCCCATCTCTGCAACAGGCAACTCATCTCTGAAAAGTGTATTATGCTTGTTTTGCATGTACTCCTAGCTGTTTGTGGAAGTGTCCACACTTCTTGGAACTGCAACTACTGTCATTTTTAGGTACAGAAGTCATGGCTTCTTTTTTTAGGAAGCGGAACTTTACCTTTCTAGGAAAATGTAGAATATGTCTATTTCCTAGAAAAATAAACCTATTAATTTGCCAGCATGGAGGCCTTTTAAGGGTCTTTAGGAGGGAAAAGAAAACAAGCAAGCAAAAAAAAAAAAGGCTACTTCTTTTTGTGACACATAAAGCTGGTTGAAAGTGTTACAGATTTGCTGTTCAGCCTACTCTTTTTCCTTTGTCCTTCAGGGGAAAAAAAGATGAATTTTCTTTTCCTTCCTTCCTTCCTGCTAATATTTAAATAATTTTTCAGGCAGTATCATACCAAAACTTTCCAGGCCCACACATTTTCATCCTGAAAGATGGAATGAATGAAACACTTTCTTGCATTCTGTACTGAGCTTTTCTTTAGGACAAAGGAATTTCCATGTTACTTTCAAATAAGGAACATAGTTAACATGAAAATAATTTACTGAAGATTAATTCAGTCCCATCTGAAAGTCCAATTAATTCATGTAATCAAAAAATTAAAAAGAGGTCTCATAATCAGCACAGTGTTTCACCTCATGATAGGAATGGAATAGAGGGAGGGAAGAGTCCTCAAGATTCCTTGACTAAATTTGCCTAATCCTTTGGTTTATAAAATGAAGGGAACAGCCTGGTGCATGACAGTGAACAATTCATTTCCACTTGAATGAGTACAGCAAGAGAAAGTGCCCTTTTTAATCAGACAGATTAAATAGGAGCTGTTTCATGGCAAATCAGTGACTTCAGCAATTATAAAAGAAACTGGACATGAACACAGAACCTGTTCCAATTAGTTTCCATTAATGAGTTCCTTGAAGTAGTTTGTGAAAGAAGTAAACAAATGAAACTAAGAACATTTGCAATATGTCTTTCATTATCTTAAATATTTTACTTTCTTGAAGAATCTTAATAGCAGCTCTCTGAGTCTGAAACTAATTTAGATGCTCATATTCATATTATCTACCTTTCCCCTCACGTCTCCCCTTAGCCTATGTTTATGACTGAAATCTCATTCCACTTTTTAGCATATGCACAAAACATATCCTTTCCACTTATACTTACTTAACTGTGCTGTATGTTTGTGAGTGTGCGTGTGTGTGTGTGTGTGACCAGGGATGAGGTATCCAGGGAAAGTGAGGATCCAGGAGTACTTATTGGATGGACTGTGTGTCCAGGGCCAGCTTCTGGGGGATCATTACTGGGTGATAGTGGGGCTCTGTAGCCTTTGTTGGAGAATCCAAAATGATCCTGGCTCAGAACATCCCTAGACATTGTTTGGAAGACTAGTGTTCTTATTGGGCTAAAGCTGGAGAAACTATATGAACAATCTGCTGGTATGAATTCTGTTGGATCAGTACAAAGGCTCTCCTCCCTTTTTTTTTTTCTCCTTTTTTTTTTTCTTTGGTTGTGGGGGGTTTTTTAGGTTGGTTGTGGGTTTTTTTTGGTGAGGTTTGTTTTGTTTGTTTGTTTGTTTTGTTGGTTTGGTTTGGTTTGGTTTGGGTATATAGATACAAGGTCCCAAGTGGGTACACCCAGATACCCATAGCCATCATGACCTTCCCAGACAGCTTTTTCCTATTAACATTCAGCTGTGATTGGCTTTTCTGTAATACAAATTGGATTTGTTGTTATTCTTAGTGTTGGCCCCCAGAGTGTCTTTAGACATATGAGCAAATCCTGAATGTCTTCCTACCTGGTTCAATTATGTCTCTCCATGCTTCCCATCAGGACAACACTGTCTGCTTTAAAACACCTCAAGCAAAAGCTGCAGAGACATTCATGGCAATCTTCCTATTTTCCCAAATTAAACTAAACTTCTGCGACTTATTTGCGACTTATTGCTACCTTGTTTTCCCCAGTTCATTGCACAGAGGGTCCTCTGATGAAGGAGACAGACTACTGCTCCTTCTGCTAAACTTCTTTTTGGCTCAAAACTTCTTTTCCACTGTTTTTTTTTTTTTTTTGCCTTTGATTCTATCTGTTCATAAAAGTGTATTGAGTACTAAATAGTTGTCTATTGTATTTTCCCAACTTTAAGGCAAAAGCAAAATAGATGCCTCAAGTCTCAGAAGTCTTAGTCTTTTCTCTTAATTTGTCATAAATATTAGCAATTGCTTTGCTAATTTTTTTTTAATCTATGACCTTTAATTGGGAAAAACAGGACTGACCGTTGTTGTTGTTTGCTTATTTCTTTTTTCCCAAACTTATATTTTAACAAAACATATCTTAAACTGGTTTTAGAAGGAAGCTTGTAAGATACAATAATTCCTTCTTCTGTAGATCCCTAAACCTCACTTGTGGAATAGTTTATTTTGGAACCTCCCACAGAGGACACAGATGAAACTTTCCTTGTGGGAAATTCTGTTTGGGCTCAGATAGCACATGACAAGCCTAACCTGCCCCAGACCCTGGACAGGTGGACATATGTTCTGCGAATGCAGTCCTAGTTCTCATTCTCCACTCCCAACCCTTTTCTCTTTATGCAAATTTTCATCTCTTTGCAGTCCCTGCTTTCACCCACACATTCCCAGAGCAAACTTCACAAACTTCAGAGCACAAGCATGTTTTGTTCATCTCTTGCAGACAGTGAGGTAAATACTGTAAATGTATAAAAACATGATTTTAGACTACGCATAAGAGCCACCCTAGAATCCATAAAGTCCAGCACCAGCCCAAGCAAATGATACCCATTCCCAGTGCAAATTAAATTCCATTTTTTTCAACAAGAAATATACTAAAGTAAAAATGAGATTCTCATTGAGATGCTTTTGTATTCATTATGTATGAGATCATTATATTGAAAAATCTCACTTAAATATTAATTTCTTTAAGTTGCAAAAACAGATGGTTTGTCCCAGCATCTCAAATGCATAAAATTTTAAGCATAAAAATTTTCAACCCTTGACCCTCTGTTCTTGTGCTGTACGAGACTCCAGTTTTTTATGCTTTTTTTTAGACTCTTGCTCTGTCTCTAATGCAAGTATAATATTACTTCAACAAATTAGTATTATTGCAATTGCATTTTAAGACCCCCCCCCCC
>VZTE01005755.1:6241809-6297813 GCA_013397775.1 Eulacestoma nigropectus
CCCCATTCTGGTGGATGAAAATTCTGCTATTCCAGTCTGACTTGAGCTAGAGTTTGGCAAGAAACAGATTAGCATTGGGTAATCCTCTTTATATTAGGAGGAGTCTGTTACTATGAGGCAGAGTTAACAAACATGGAAATTACTGGAATCTGAAGACCCCTTCAGAGGAGCTGCAGAACTTGTAATTCTATTCAAGACCTATTTGTTGTGGTTTGATCTGCACAATATAAAATGTAGCAAGCCAAGCATCTGCTAACAGAAATGTACAGAATGAAAATTCAGAGAGCCTTCCCTCTGACTGGGGAGACCTAGCAGCTCTCTAATCCTGCTCTCACAGTTTGGCAGGAAAGGTACAATACTGGCAGGAAAAGAAATAGGTGGTATCCTTTCTGTGCCTCGGGACCCTCTACCCTGCAATAAACATAGCAATGCAATCAAGGTTTTACCCCTCTATCACTGAATTCAGAGAGCTGAGGAAAATCATCAACATAGTTTTAAAGCATAACATCCTAACTGGGGACTTTGAGTCTACAAATGAAAAATAAATAATAAAGTTTAGAAATATAACCTTTGGTAGAGATTTACAGTTAAGAAGTCTCTCTGTAGAAGTGGGCAGTGTTAATAATAAGAAAAATAATGAGGTTTCTGTATGCATGGACAAGGACTTTTATTAATTCTTGTGCTTCTCAAGATTCCATTGAACATGTTGTGCCTGCTTTTGGCAGCTGGACAGTGTTCATTCTCTGCACAGGGCATCTGTATCTAGCAAAGATATGGGAATGCAGATCGAAATGAACTTCTATTGATTTGATTTGATTTGATGTTGCTAGAGAAATCTCAACATCTATTATGCAAACTGCTATGGAAGAATTCAGCTTTTACCCATACAACTCTCATAGGCATTGTTTCTGTCTGCAATCTTTCTTAATCTAAGGAAAGAGTGTCTCCTCAGGAAATTTGCTGATGGCACAAAGCTGAGAGGAGTGGCCAATACCCTAGAGGGCTGTGCAGGCCTTCAGAAGGACCTCGATGGGTTGGAGAGATGGGCAGAGAGGAATCTTCTGAAATTCAACAAAGGCAAATGCAGAATGTTACACCTGGGAAAGAATAAGCTCACAGCGCAGCACAGGCTGGGGTCTGACCTGCTGGAAAGCAGCTCTGCAGAGAAGAACCTGGGGGTCCTGGTGGACAACAAGCTGCCCATGAGCCAGCAGTGTGTTCTTGTGGCCAAGAAGGCCAATGGTATCCTGGGGTGCATTTTCAGCATATCAAGGGTGGGGATCCTGCTCCTCTACTCAGCTCTGGTGAGGCCAAATCTGAAGTGCTGTGTCCAGTTCTGGGCTTCTCAGTACAAGAGAGGTATGGAGCTCCTAGAGCAGATCCAGCAGAAGGTGACACAGATGATTAGGGGACTGGAGCAACTCTCTTACGAGGAAAGGCTGACAGAGTTGGGTTTGTTCAGCCTCAAGAAGAGACTGAAGGGAGAGTGTCAAGAGGATGAAGCCAGGCTCTTCTTGGTGGTGCCAAGCATAAAGACAAGAGACATTGGGCAGAAACTGATGCACAAGAAGTTCCACCTGAACACAATGAAGACCTTTACTATGCGAGAGGTAGCACACTGGAACAGATTGCCCACAGAGGTTGTGTAGTCTCCCTCACTGAATATAACTTAAGAACCATCAAGACACAATCCTGTGCAATGTTCTCGAGCATGACCCTGCTTGAGCAAGGAGGTTGGACCACTGTAGCCCTTTCCGACTTTACTCATTCTGTGATTCTCTGATTCTGTGAAAGACTAGATGGAGATGGGAGGTGTTCTTCTTAGTATCAATGTAATTTGAAAAGAAATAGAAATGCCATGAGTTTATCACAGTATCAGTCCATTTTATACTTGCATGGGCTGTGAGTGCCAAAAAATGCCTATTTGAAAGAATATTTGACTTTTGTGTACTCTAGTGCAAGGATCTTAGGCCATGCTATGGGACATAGCATCCCAAGAGGACATTGAAACTAACAATGGTCTCAGAAGAAGGCATCAGTGCTTTGCCTGCTCAGCCTGTATACTTTGCTTTCCCTTGAAAGGAAGCTATTAACATCACGATACACTACCTATTTCAAAATATCCCTTGATTACACATTGCTGATGTATTGCATTACAACTAATATCCAATAATATCACTGGTAATGCTGAAAGATTGTGAAAAATAATGTGAAATGCTTCTGCTTTTATGGATTTAGATATAGAATTTAATAATACAAATAGAAACAGTTCATGTGCTTCAAGTTTTAAAGTGCATTCAAACATTATCTCAACAAAAGAAACTAAGAGGATTTTTAAAGCCTGGTATAGACACCTAATATGTAATAGAACAGGGACAATGACCTAATGTCACAAGGTCATTTAAAATTTCAGGCCAGTTGATCTTTCCAGTCCAATATCAGTCCTCCAGTGGACACATGTGATGTCTGCTTCCATTGCTTGCTGCAAGGATTTTTTTCCATATTTGCCTCCAAATGTTGATGGCTCTGGGGCTAAGTGAATAAAGGATCTGCAGCAGAAATGTTAGGGAATGAATTGCTGACAATCAGCTCTCTAACTAGCTTTGAGAATGTATGCATGTACTTCTACCTCAGCAGAGTAACGAATAAACATGCATAGACATTAGTGTTATTGCCTTTTCTACATCTTGTCAGCAGTTTGTGATGTGGAGTGGTGTATGTGATTCTGAATTGTGCAGATAATGCCTGCCATGAATAAATATTTTGGCAGGGTAAGATTGCTTTCTTATGAGCCTTAATTTGCATTTTCTTGTCTGCAAAAGCCATCAGTGTGCATACCTTGTATATAACTTCTCTTTTTGGCAGTACTATTGTTATTACAGAGTACTTAGCAATGCTTACCCACTCGTATTACTCAAACAACTGGCAAGTGGTTTGTTCTACAGATGGATAAACACTAGTGCGTGGTAAACTGCAAGTATCTAGAAGAAGTGTTTTGTCCCATCTTTGTTGACCATCCAGCCATCTGCCTGATTTTCTTTAAAGTCCAGCCCATGATGATTTGACAGAAAGTGAAAGTGGTGTAGTATTTGTATTAAGGTGTTTAATCATCCCTGTAACATCCCAGCAAACCCTTACTTGCTGAAATCTAAATTAGTTGGACAGATGTATAGACTGGGAAGTATTCCAGATATTCTTTAAATAAATATAACCTTTAAAAGGTTCAATAGCAGCTGTAGTACAAGTGTGATCCTTGACTGTATAATCACATCAAATACTACCAAGGAGGTGCTTTGCATAATGTAGTGATGAGTAATTTAGACACTTGAAGGAAAGGAAAAATCGTAAGATCTCAGCAGTCAGTCCTGTTCCACAGTCTTTGAGGTACTTAAATCCCAAGATGATATAACACTCATATCTACAGCAGTGTTGGCTAACTCATCCAGGTATCAGGGACATGCATTTCTAAAGGTTACGTAGTCTTTAAAATAATTCATTTGAACTAATTTATTAAATAAAAGAATTCATCCAGGAATATCAAGCACAAAGACACCACCTGTGGCTCAGGAAACCAGTGGGACACAGAAGGTTGGATGACTATGTGTAGAGAAGTATTGGTGTATAGCTGCACAAGTTTAGACTGTTTTCTAGTGTATGCCCTTTACTGCAAGTCTTGTGAGAGTATGTGTCCTATGATCTGATCTGATCCAAATGTTTTTTGTTCCCATTCGACAGCTGAGTTACTACATGGCAATAATCATACTATTGTTGCTCTTGTTGCTCCTTCTATATGGAGTATGGGGTTTCTGAGTCAGGAAGTATCTCTACCTGTGTGTTTGTTCAGTGCCTGGCAGAATGGAGCTGTGAGTTCAAAGGGTGCTTAGGATAATATTAAAGTATAAATGCTGCTTTATATTCCTTGGGTAACATTGTATACATTGGCCTGGGAACTCCTAAGTCTGTTAAGAGAAGGAAATATAATAATTAAGCACTGTTTAGGAAATTCAGATATTTTTATCTGTATTTTTGATACTTAGAGAGATTCTATCTTTTTCATGATATCTCCTGTTTTGCTAAATGAAGAGTTGGAAATAGGAAGATCAGTTTTCAGGAGAGAACATCATGGTATAGCATTTAATTTTATTTTTTAATATGTCATTTTTCCTATCATCATTTTGGTTAAAGAATTATTTCTGGGGAAAAAAAAAAAAAAAAAGATAGGTTCAGTAACTAACACTGCTGAATATACAAGTCTGGCTCTAAATTTTATGAATCTCTTAACTAACATAGTTTCACAAGGACTTTGGAAGCTGATGAAATCACATACTCTTAGCTCTGGATTCTCCTTTATCCTCTTTTTTAGAAAATCTATGACTAAACAGTCCGTTATTCACATGAGTAAGTGGCAAAACACTGAAGAATCTTATCTGTAGAGATTTTCTTGTCTTTCCAGATACTTTTTACTAGAAAAAACTTATAACACAAGTGAAAATATTGGAATGCAAAGAGCTGTTTGTATGATTTTGTTTCTGTGGCTTACTCAACTTCAATAAAAGTGCATAAAAGCAGAGCAACAGATTCACTCTGCAAAACCGGTACAGTTTTAAATTGTGACTATATCCATTTTACAATTATTCTGTTTGAAAACTTCTTTTACATATGATGACTTTCATATCCACCTCTCTGAAAAACACCTGTTCTGCAGTGAAAACAAGGCAAAGAATCATTTTCTTTCTGAGAAATTAAATTGTTTTGCTTAACACTTTAGTTTTGAATTGTTACACTAAACACATATTTAGCTTTTCCTCTTGCTGCTAAAGGTCTGCTTCTTGCGTTGGTTAAAGAACTTCAGTTCCTTAAATCAAGACTCGCCCCATCCCTACTATTTGAGCTCCTGGAGGGGTGATCAGGCAATCTCACTTGGAAATGCTTGTACTTTAAAACAACTAGTCAGCTCTGCACTTCATAACTTCTGTTTTATTGCCATTGCAAGGTAGCTGCAACTTTTAGATTCCTCATCGACTGAGTCAATAAGATTCCGAGTTGTAAGGAAAATGCATTAATTTAATGATTAATGAGGTAAAAAGGCTTCAACTAAGTTACTGAGAAACATTACAGAGCAGGCGAAAGTTGAAAACCGTGTTTAAATTGCTGTCTTAGGTCATTAAGTATATTTTTCTGTGTTAAAAAACTCAGAAGTTATTAAACTTGTTTGTGGAAGCAAGAAATTGGGCCATTAAAATTCTTCCTTTCCCACAAAATAAAAATGTGGTTTCAAGGCTTAGAGAGTTTTTGATATGACATTTGGGCAGCCTAGAGCTCGAACAAATGCAAGGTCTTTGACATCACTTTAATACTTGGATAACTTTCTATATGCAGGTTTTCCTTTTTGAACTTTAGAGTGCTATTATGGGTAGGAGTGACTGGCAAACGAATGGGTTTGCTGAACAAAAACTTTGCTACACCCTTCATTCTTCTTCAAATAAAGGATCTCGGTTGTTCCTCAACTGTCTCATTTCCTTTTTTCCATTCCCCTTTTCCAATCCAAAACACACTGATTCCAGTTTGTGCAACAGAAAGCATTTGAATTATAAAACAAAATTAGTTTTTGCTCATGTCCTTAGCTTTTCTTCTCTTTTACTGAGCAAGACTGGCTGTCCAGACCAATGTGTCAAGGCAACTGAAACTGCCTCCCACTGAAATCATTGGGAGCGAGCAGAACAATCAACTCAAGGTTCAGTTCTAATCCTAATACAGAAATGTATCATTGTTGATGAAGTTTATCATTGCTTCCAAAAATTATGGAATTAATCCAACATTTGTACATGCAAGAAACATCAGCTTCTTGCAACCAAGACTCCCTCTAATAATTGGAACAGGCAGTAAATCATACTTTCACAACCATCTCTAAAAGTTTAGAAGACTGGTAATTACCTTATCTTTTCACTTTTCCATTTATTATCTCTATCAGAGCGGGGGAAATGGCACCTGAGACCATAAGTTTCTGATCATCTTCACACTAAAGTATTTTTGTAAGCAGAGGAGAAATTTAAATGGAAATCTGTTCTACATGGTTGGAAATCCAGAAGGATGGAGCACATAGGAGACCTCCATAAAAAGACTGATTATGGCTCAGATGACTTATCAGGTGCTCAGAAGTGATGATTACTAGCAAGATCAGTCAAAAATGTTAACTTTTCATGAAATTTTAGTGGACTGGTGAAGTCTGATTCTACCATCTTGGCGATGAATTTAAAAAAAAACAAAATTACTTTTCTGCTTTACACAGTTCTCGAATGTGTGCATAGATGCTTACACTGGTTCATTGGATGCATATATGGATTAAAACTCAAATGTATTATAGATATTTTCATGTGGGAAGCTGAACATCTTAAGATAATCAGTTTTATGTGTGCTGAGACACTGAAAAATGACACAACACTAGCAAGTCCACCTTCCAGTCATGTCTAGACCATCATCACATGTTCTCCTGATGTATTGTGAACGTTAGAACTCTGGCAACGATTTCAAGATTTGAAAACTGTGTTTGATTTCAGAAGGAAGGCAAAGCCTCGAGAGAAACATTATAATCTGAAAAAATTCAGACGTATTTTTTGTGAGTTTATTTTATACTAGAATGTAAAGTGTTAAAGAATGTGGGAATGCATCTATTTGTTCCCATTAAGGAACTTATACTAGTCTCTTATATTTACAGTCAGAATACTTCTGTTGTGAAACATCAAAGGGAAATTAAGGTCTCTTTAATCATCAAAATCAATTTTCTTAAAAAATACCTATTGTTATGCTTCTCAAGGAAGGCTCCATACAATCAATAGAGAGAGCCCTTCTAATGGAAGTGGCCTTTGCAGCATGCTTGGTTATAGTTTTTTCTTTGTATAACGATCTTCATAATCATCATCTACGGCATTTGTACATTTGTCAAGGTCAGTAAAAGAAACCAATCTATTTTAATTTACTTTCAGTCAATTTCACTACATATATCTTAGTGTTAACAGGTTCTAAAAGTAAATATATCCAAATATGATATTTCACTGATTGTGTAAAAAATGACAATGTTGTTTTAAAAGTGTATTTATGGGCACTATATTGACTTTTCTATCTATCAATCAGAGATGCTGGGATCAACTTCAGACCAAATTTCTCTGCTCCAACTGACAACAGGGTGTAATTCTTGTCTAGAAATATCTGTATTATCTGCATATACTCTAGGCTAGCTAACAGAAATTCATTCCATCTGCCTGTTCTCTGTACAACATTTATGAAGAACAGATGTAAATATTTAATACATCTTAGAATGCAATATAATATTCAAGAACTTGACTATGTCCAATCGCATTAATGGATTCAAATTCCACGTGTCCATGGTTGGCTGTGTATTCATAGAAGAGAAAAAGGCACTGAGATGTTGTGCTCTTGCAAACAGGTTAGCCTGGCTTCGTGCACTGACAAGATTAATTGCAGACCTCTGAATCTGATATGTTTTCTTAATATCCAACATGGCTCTTACTTTCCTCATTCAGGCTGAAATATGTGGCTTGCTCTTGCATAATTCAACACCAGTCTTCCCTGTGTATGGCACTGTTTTTAGTCATTGTAAGTGCCTGCAAATTACTAAAGTCAGTGATACGATGCATAGCAGTTTGCTTAGAGTTATTTCAGTGATTATGGAAAGAAAGAAAATAAGCTTCTTTCCAAACTCTCAGAACACTGCAGAAGAGACAGCAGTCATAATTTCTAGAATAGTACGAAACAATTTTTCAGGGTTTTTTTTTTGTGCATGTTTTCTCTACTCAGTGGGAAATAATACAACATGTAGATTCCACTCTCTGGCATGGCCCAAGTTCGTTTTATATCTGCTAATTGAAGCGTTCCAATATTTCTTCTGGAAGCTGATACTTTACATTTTTAATTTATTTTTTCCAAATAATATGCTGACTTAATCTGCTAGGTGACAAAAAACACATATATTTAGAAACTAGCTGTTACATAATATATGAAAACACACTGCAAAACTAATTCTCCTTAGTTGGGACTATTCCAATACCCTACAATAAAAGAGCGTGGAAGAAAAAAAAAATATTGCTAATATTAAATATATCCAGCTTTATTAGCATATAAAATAAGGAATGGAAGTGTTCATGAAGACATAAGGCCCAAGTTTATATTGAAGGTTTATATTGAAGGTGCTGAGGGGGCGTAGGATCTCTATTTAGTGAAAAGCAAGAGGCAAGTCTGGACAAGAAACCATCAAGCCAACCAATCACGTGAAACACTTGGTGGAAATATGGGGAAAGCACACTTTCTTTTGAAAAAGAGGTGTCATTTGTGAAACTTTAATTGAACTTGGGTAATGTTTCATCAGTCCCAAGATAGTGATGATTCAATTTATAAAGGTTAAAACAATTCAGCTCCTTGGTCTCTAATATTCTGGTATGTGCTTCAGTACCTGATCTCATTTTTCTCTTAATCCTGTGTTGTCTTAAAATTAGTAAAATAGTGTGTGTGTTCTGTGATGTAATTGTGTGCACAACATAAATGAATAATTCATGAAATCTGTAGAGCGGTGTACTGAAGAAGAAACTGGGTTGGAAAGAATTTCAGGGTGGGACCTGATCTGAGACAGGACTTGATGACCTCCAGAGGTCCCCTCAAACCTAATGTGTTCTACATTTCTGGGCTTGCAAAATTATCCCATTAAAGAACATTAAAGACTCCTAAGTAGACAATGATATGTTGAAAGAAATTGAAATTTGACAATGTCAATGATCATTCATCAAAATATAGGGGGTGTCCCTATACCCATGACTGTTCTAAAATATCCAAAAAGAAATTCTTTACTTACCTTTGTCATGAATGCAAAGTTCTTAGCAAATCTTAATTACAGTGATTTGAAGTTTAATTAGATGCTTAGTGGTTGGGGATCAGTAGATTAATTTTCAATGCTAGTTGTTAATTCTATGACAATTTTCCTCTTTAAGAAAATCTAAAATAAAGCTCTCTAATGAAATATGTCAATTCTCCTGGAAGGTTTCTTTAGTCCAGAAATGAATCTCCACATATATGTGCAACAGACAGATGAATGAACTGCTGAATTTCAGCCTAGAATGACAAACTCACTGTTGGAAAACTCCACATGTCCATGACCAATGTTGCAGAATCAGATGTGAATTAAAGAGAGAAGAACATGAGTCCCCTGTATCAGTTCAACCATTGCAGAGCTCTATTCCTTTTTGTTTTTTTCTCTCCAGGCTCATCTTATTTTTTTTTTAAAGAAATAAAATTGGATTATTAGGGTTTTTTTAATCCAGTCCCCTCCTATCTACAGTTGGTATAGCTTGATATGAGTGAGAAAGCATCTCCAGAGATTACCAATAAAGGACAAGAAATTTGATTTATATCCAAATAAGAATTCAGAATATTCCGTCTCAAAATTATGACGTGACGTGTACAAATGTGTTTTAGCTCCAGGAGGGATATTGTAATGCGTTAATTGAATCATTCCTCTTCCTTTAGATCATGTAAGTAAAAAAGAATAACAGTCATTTAATGTCAAGCTTAAAACTTGATATTAATATTTTATCTGTATTAAAATGTAAATTTTCTCTCCATTTCTTAGTTATATAGATGCAACATACAAAAGCAATATATGTCTTGTAGACATCTGTGTAGAAATGGCAGATGAACACAATGTTCTGGATTCCAGTTTGGGCTATTCTATGCTATTATTGTCTGAACGTGATAGATTCCTTTTTCATATGATTTATAACTTGTCATTACAGGACACTGTAGTCCTCCAGACAACATTAATCTATTGATGATTCTGAAGTAAAGACGTGATTGATGCAGTACCAGAAACTGGTGACATAGGTAAGCTCTTCTTTTCTTTTCAAACCCTTCTTGCTGAAATGCATAGCTGTACCTAGACTGAGATCACAAAACTATTCTAACTTCTGAGGCACAGAATACAAAATTCATTGAGACTCCCTTTTGTTTTAATTTTTATTTTTAGGATAAACATATTTTTAGTTTTTATTAGCTTTTTAAAAAACACTTTAATTAAACAAAAATATCTGGTTTTATAACCTTTACCAAGTGATTTTTAGGAATTTTTGGGTTGTTATTGCTAATCCACCTTGGGTTGACATCTCTTTTATATTTCTTATTCAAATGGATATCAACATCTCTCCTTTCACTTCTCTCAAGGATTTTATACTGAATTCTCTTCTGCTGTGCACAGAACTTTTGGAAATGTACCTATGAAGTGATTTTCTTCTCTTGTTCTAAAATCAGCAATAGGAGTGACACTTAGGGATTTAAGGACACAAATAAGGCTCTACTTTTAAATTCTCTAGTGTTATGTTTCTACCTCTCAAATGCTGCTCGGGTCACTAATAAACTTCTACACTATTCCTCCTAGAAAATACTCCTTACATCGTCCACAGTTAAATAAATTCTTCTTAATCGATTTTTGCGGAGGACAGAAGAAAAACCCTAAATGTAAATCCAAAGAGATACATTTAATCTACAGTTGTCATGCTCTGATCTGGTTCTGAATTTCGAAGCCCTTCAGAGATACTATATGAAAAGCTGAAAGGAACACTTCACGTGATTTGACTGCACTGAGATTTTAATGTATTCCACAATGTTATAGATAAAAATAATTTACCTGATCAAAACATGACCTAATTCACTGACAGCATTGCTACACATCTTTAAGCAGTATAGACAGCATCATCTTAAAATTATGGACGTAGCGCTAAAAGACAAAACTGGTAACAGGGCAAGTTTGTTGGCATGTAAAGCTGCTATCAGAAGGGTTAGGAGAGTACAGAGGGAGGAAAAGCTGTAGTGACAAACCAGCCCCACTTAGGAAAACAATATGAAAGGCATCCTATGAGCTAAGGTAAGATGTGTAGCTGCATACTGATCTCATTCTCCTGTCCACTGTCTAGTTGGGATCCTAATCTCTCATGGTACCACACAGCTACAGGTGTGTTGTTCCTGTATCTAGCAGAGTAGTTTATCCTACATTAAACTCACTGGTGCCTTCAGTCTCCTTCTGGGGCACGCAGAAATATTGTCAGCCTCAGTGCTGGTTTTTGTGTATGTGGTGGGCTCGCCTTGGCTGGACACCAGGTGCTCACCAAAGCTGCTCTATCACTCCACCTCCTCAGATTAATTTATTTCCAATCAAGTCAGAGTAAGGTAATGGCCAGTGTCAGTCTGTGCTCTGCCAGCTGGCATTGGCTCTGTCTGACAACAGAACCCTGCAGACACTTGGTACTAAAATCTTGACATGTAAGCCTAACACAGAATATCAATAACTCTTTAATGACTGCCTGTACAGTTATTACAATTGTATATTTATTGAATTCTGAATAACCTCTTTCAGTGATATTTCCCAAAAGTAATAAGGTCATATTCCCATAGGTCCTGCTCTAGTTAGTGGATGGAGGGAGACTCTTATGTGAAATGGGGCACGTTTCAGAGCAGGAGCCTAATTTTGAACGTTGACTTTTGGAGATGTTGATCAGGGCTCTTAAGCCTCCTGGAGCTAAAGCAAACCTGTATGACCATATCCTCTTCTCAGGCCTTTTTTTGTTGTTATTTTATGTTAATTTCTGTTCATCAGCCACGTAAACAAATATCAGACACAGGGTATTTGATTTGTAATGAAGACTTTGGCATTGCAAATGGTGACTATAGAATGTGACAAAATCTAGAAGCTTATAACTGCAGTTTCAGACCTGGCATATCAGTACTTTTTGGAAGGAGGCTGTTAATCTTGTACATGGAATGCATTCCAGCATAATACAGAGTGCTGCAGTCTTGTATATTGTTCTGTATATTTCTCCTAGCAAATGAAGTGTTGCCAGTAGCAGACCTTGAGGGATCAAAGACCTGTTGCTTCCAGAAGAATTTTGTAGCAGATATTTGGCAATCTTTGCCCTGCTTTGGCTGACGACTTTATGCTCTGGTCTTTGGAGAGGAAACCTTATCAGAAGTGACTGACATCTCACAAACCATGCAGCATAATCTGTTTGCTCAAAAGTGCAGCATCAGCAGCTGGGAAACCGAGTGTTTGAGCCCTGGATATGTTGCTGAGATTTTGGCTTTTGTTGATGATTTTTTTCTCATTCTTTTAAGCATAATTTTATTTGCTCACTCTCTGGAGCTCAGGTTAAGTGTTCTGTGTTCATTCTCAACCCTTTGTCTGCTATGTGAAGTCAAGTTCTTGGTAGCACCATCTGTCCATGAGAAGAAACATCAACAAAATAGTGGGGTTGAGATGCAGCTTTCCAGTGTTTTCCAGTATGACTAATTTGAGAATGAGGACACATTCAGTTTCCAGTCGGCTTTCTTTAAGGTTGTTCCAAATTATCTCTCTGAGCTAAAGCAAAGAATTTGGAATTCACCTGGGTTTTTTTCTCAAAATGTAAAAGTATGCTGAAACAGAAAAGGACAACTATCTTCCAAGATTTAGACCAACATGATAAACATGATGCAAAGGGATCTAACCAATATTGTAATTTTTTATTTAAATTATTATTTTTGACTATTCCTATAAAAGCATCAAAATGATTCTTCATCTTTTAAATCAGACAAATATTGGTACCAGTATTTCAATGACCTTCAGGCCATTATCTCAGGCTCTTGAATACGGATCTTCTGTATCACCTTGTGTGCTGTAAATTTATTTTTTAATTGACTCAAATATTTGGTATATTGTATCAGCTAATTAGGGTTGGTTCTTATTCATAAATTACATGGGTTGATATATCTGGTGGAAAAATTCAGGCTTAGAGCATGTAAATCATATAATCTTCGAATGAATTTGGTTGGAAATTACCTATGGATGCTATTTGATCTTAACCACCCCAAATAAGGTCAATTTTAAATTAGAAATGTCTTCAAAGGGAAGGAAGAAGCAAATTGTTATCTATTTTTTTTCTGGTTTTCTGTTTATTGGTTGTGGGTTTTTTTTCTGGAATAAATATTAAAACATTCTCTGTATTTTGAAGATTTTTTTTCTGAAAGATATGATTTAAATTCACCAGAATTACTTTAAAATGTAAAATTAATTGCGTTCTAGGACCTACTTATTTATGAAATTAGAGTTTAGAAATTCTGATGCTCTTCTATGCATTTAGAAATTCTCTCTATTTACTTTTCACATGTAGAAGAAAAAACACCCTAAAACTAGGCATGAATGAGTCACTTGACTCCATTCCATCTTGAATATGAAAAATGAGCAACAGTACCTGAAATGAACTTGAAACATTAACAAGTAAAATGTGCAAACTGAGTGTTTATTTTTCAAATTAGTTCATATCTCTGCTAAAGACATGGCAAGCAGAAACATATTCATTTCTTTAATGCAAATAGCTTGACATTTTGACAGCCATAGAAGCCAGTCATTCCTAATGAAGCCATTGATCAGTACCTCTTCAGCATTTAGTACTTCAAAACTTTATCTGCAGTCAAAGAACATATTTCTAATTAGAAAACTTAATGAAGAAGAAATGTTTTTCCTAATATGATCTAGGACAGTACTGTGAAATTTGCCTTGAGAAAACATAGAAAATTACTTCAACTGTGAGTGAATTTATGAATTAAAATTTGTCAGACAAGGCATTTTTGACTTTATCACATCATGTGTCCATCTTAAACAGGATAGGACGAACAAGCCCCAGCACTCCTCTTTATCTTCAGCTGTGCCAGTATAGTAATAACTCTCTGTCTTGATATCATGTTGTTCCTAATCTGGACAGAATTTTTGTGTAATTACATGCTCCTTGTCTCTGTGTAGTAATGTGCTCATGGTTGTGCCTGCACTCCCATCTACTGGTTAGTCACTATGATCATGGTACACAAACCTGGAAAAGAAGGTGGATCCTGAAAAAGTAAAGCCAGAAAAATGATTATTTGTCTCATTAAAAATTTTACTACTTACTATTTCTGCCGAAGCCAACAGCTTCTAGATACTTTGTGTTTTCAGAGTGAGTGGCATCTTCTTAAGAGGTATTTTGGTGCTTTCCTTGGTAAAAGGGTTGTGACCAACAGATTTTTCTTGGAAGTAGGACCTATGCTGGAAGTAACATCCCAAGTACTGTGAATTCTCAGAAGATTGGTATTGATAATCTTTTGCTTTTAGTGTTTTCCATTGGACTTGTCAATTTATTCCTGAGGACTATAATCATCCCCTATGGCCACTGACAAAAAGGTGCAAATACAACCAGAAGCTTGGATTTGAGAATAAAAACATATTGTGTTTCTGTGTTGTAGGACAGAGAGGAGCATTTAGCTGTACTAATAATTAAATTCCCATTATAAAATGCAGTATCTGGACTTCCAACTGTCTTGTATCTGGGATGGGAAAGATTTTATTAGTTATAAATGAAAGAAAACTAATGAGTATAATTTGTGCACTATATGCTGATGCAGTCAAACTCTTTTAATACCAATTAAACATGTTAAAACAAAATGCTTTGTCAAATTAAAGATTAATCTATTTAAAAAGAAATAGATTAGCTCAGTTCCTGATTAGCTTTCTGGGTTTATCCTAATATATTCTTACTTTTGTTTGTAATTGTCACATATCATCTGTAACAATCAAAGTTATAACACAGGGATTCAAACTAAAGGCACAGGTTTCTCTCTCATCATCATCCCAGATTAACAAAATGATAGTAAATAAGATGCCTTGCAGTCAGAGCATCCATATTACCCAGAGGGGCAAACAGCTTTAGTATTAAGACATGTTCCCTTGGGAGAAGAGTCTTTGATTCAGTGATTATGTTCAGTATAGTAAGCCTGAATTACTTCAGTCACTAAATAAATTACCAGAGTTAGAGTTATAATGAAAATTCAGTGTTGAAAATAAGGAGCTGGAATAGCAAAGAAAGAAGCTAGGTGAAGTCAAAGCAAAGGGAGCAATATAGAAGTGTGTTTGAAAAGGACTAGCTGCCCTGGCTAAGGCTTACAGTCATGACTTGGGATTTGGGATGTGTTTTATTTCTATAAAGAGATTTTAGCAGTTTCACCAATGGATGTTTGACACTTCTAAGATAACAGATTAAGCCGAATACTTTAAATCAGATGCAAGTTGCTAGAGAAGTCCGTGCTATTATACACAATATTTGTGAAGGAGATTAATGTCCAATTTCCTGCAGCATAATTGTTTAAATAATTTTTGTGTTGGTGTTATGATTTCCCACATACTCTCTTATGTGACCATCACACTTTATACAATAATTTATTAATGAATATTGAAATGAGCGAAAGGCTAATAAGTAAAAAAAACCTTTGTAAAAGATGGCATTTATTTAAAAGACAATGATGTTAATTGGGAGTTCTGGAATCAATCCAGTGCTGAAGAGTGGCAACACTAATTTTTTTTTTTTTTCCTTATTTTCCATCTTTTGAGATCTGACAGTACGTAATAGTGACTCATATATCAGGAAGACTTCTGCTCTTTTCAAGTAGGTAAAAAAAAAGAATAAAGAAGCTGAATTGTGAATACAATTAATGTGAACAAAATTAGCGTGAACACTGATGAAGCAAGCTGGGTGAATGCAAACCTGTGTAACTGACTTATAATTACATTTGAGCACTCAACCCTTTGACTCTACCATTCTGCTAAATATTCTCATACAAAGTCACTGTGCTGTGACTGGTGATCAGGATGTCCCAAAGGGAGAAAAATGTCAGGCACTAGACTAACTGTAATATTTTTTTACACCTTCACTACTCTGATGCAAGTCATGAACAATATTCATTTCGATGTCATCGCTATTTTTTATGCTCTATAATTTTCCCCTTACAGTGTCACCACTCAGTTTATGTTTCTTGAATTTGCCAAAGACGAGGCTACAGTTACTGAAGCAAAGCTGAAACTGCATCTTTTTCCAGAAGATATAATCTCCTCTGCTGCTATGGGAAAAAAAATAAATCTGTTACACTGGAGATTTTTGTTTGTTCTTTTTCTGTTTCTTGTTTTTTTCGTTTTACTCTGAGTTTTCCATGTCTCAGTTAAAGTTGTGGTCCCGTTGTTTCTTTAATCCTTTCCTCCTTCATGAAAATTAATACATGGGGTTTTTTCAATTAATAAGGATTGGCTTTATTTTATATCGAGAGAGATGTGCTGCATTGCAGAGCAGTACTGCACATGTGGCGTTACTGTAATGTCCTAATTTTTCCTTTGCATTCTTAGGTTTAAGATGTTACAGAGGGAATCTGATGCTTATGATCTTCATTCTTAAAAGTCCAGAGGAGATATGGGGGGAGCAGTAGGGGGATCAAGAAAAATATAAAAGTGGATTCACATTTGCCTTCTACCTCACGGAGTTTACATGGGGCCAGAGAAATAATATGAAAGAAATTTGTTGATACTTTATCATGATTCTGAAGACAAGTTTCAAGGACACAGATTTCCAGTGCAGAATATCTGAATTTTAGGTGCTGAGCCATGAAGGAGGCACCATATCACAGTGGGAAATGGAAATAATATCTGCTAACTGATGTGTTCAAGGCCAGGTTGGATGGGGCCCTGAGCAACCTGGTTTAGTGGAAGGTGTCCCTGCCCGGAGCAGGGAGGTTAGAACTAGATGATTTTTCAGTCCCCTTCCAAACCAAAGCATTGCAGGTTTCTATGATTCTGTGTTTTCACTGGAAAGAAGAACTATATTACTCCTCTTTGCTCTGAAAATTCAGAAAAATCCATTTAGTTCCTTAGGGCCAAAGTGCAGGGACATATTTTGAAATCTCTTACTGTTAAATCCACAACTTTTTCCGTCAGACCTACATTCTTTGCAGTCATCCACCAAGACAAAAAGAAATCTAAGAAGAGACCTCAAAAAGCCCTCTGCTGGCTTGTCCTAACCACTGTTTTAGCTTTCTTTTCAATATACAACACTCATAATATATTGTTTAAGTTGCAAGCTAACCTCAGGGGAGTGAGATAGTTTTAGGCAGTACCATTCTGAGCTTGGAGTATCTCTCCAAATGCCTTAGAAAGTAATGAAATGAAATGGTGACCATGCTGTGATCCTGGGTACAGTGAAAGCCATTATCATGCAGCAGTGGAGGAGCAAATACACATGCTTGTCTTTACATCTGGTGATAGTCTAAATTCTGTGTTGAATGGTCAAAGCATCACAGTATTTGTGCTTGAGAAAGAGATGGACCTGACCTTTGCAGACAATCTTGCCCTTTTGTAAGATTATCAGGGAAACATAAACATCTGTGCTGGGGAAAAAAACCACCATTATTGCAATCTGTGCTTGTAGATTACTTATAGCGAGAATGACTAATAGCAGGATGCTGAGTGACTACATGTCATAGCCTTGGTGAGGTGTGTCTGTTTTATGTTCTTGTTTTTATTGCTTTACCCAAAATATAGTAGGCAAAATAATTGAATTTTTTTAGTATCACTGAGTCAGAAACACTTCTCTAGCTGTTTATTTACTTCATTCTTTAAACATAGTCATGTGAAACTGAATGAAAGAATTTTAGGAAAAAGTGCTTCTATCCCATTTTGTCTTGCACGCTCAAGCCATTTGATGCTGGAGAAAATTATCCAACCCATCCTCCTCCATGTCTTTGCAAAAGAGGATGCGGAGCTGAGATGGGCTTCTAAAATAATGATATAGTTTATGTTCATGCGTGGGTTGACCAAAATAAATACTTTTCTTTTTCTTCTTGGATGATTTTGTGCTGAAAAAGTCAGATCTAATATGAAATTTTGATCTATGTGACTCTCACATAAACTTGAGGCTATTCCAGAGAAGCCAATAAGCTTGACATAGAATCCTCTGAGATGATAATTTGGCTTGCCTTCAGGTGTTGGGTTTTTTCCTGCTCCAAAACTCATATGAGTGTCATTGACTTACACAAGATACCTTGAAATTTCTCCTTTAACATAAAATAGAACCTCACAGATATTTTTAGTGGAAGATTGGTATGAGAAAGCAAGCTCTTAATCAGTTGCTTATGGCCTCCATATCAGATAATGCTTACTAGCAGAAAGATAAATGGAAGAGTTGCCAAAACTCCTAATGTGGTCTGACTATCCTGTTTTATACACTCAAATCCCATACTTGCTGTGCTTAGCCTATATAAATTCTTCTCCCCTGATTTTTTTACAGCAACTAGATGCAATCACAGAAAGTTAATTTATTTCTATATGGGAGGCTGAGTGATGTCAACCACAAAATTGGCTTTAACAAACTTGTGGATAAATCACAAATATACACTAGATCCGATGCCAGGTGTGCTGGGTAATATTCAGGCATAAAACAGCACTAGTTGGCCTGGGTTACATCTGAGACATTGGACCTACTTATTCATGCACACTTATATGTGCACGCATGATTGCCCTCCCTGGGCCCAGATTTTAATATTTAAAATCTGGCAGCCATGCTAAGCAGCTTTATTTATTGATTGTCCCACTTGTTTCCATCTGGAAGAGACCCAGGAGGATAAACAGGATGAAAAAGTCTTTCTCTAATAGAAAGCTGAAAAAATTATTGATAATGTTCCATCAAGAAAAGTTTGCATTGAAAATCTATTTTCACTTTTGTTTTGCTACTAAACCAAACATGTAATTGGCTTTGATTTAGTCTCTCTTTCTTTTTTTTTTCTTAATTGTCATAGGAATAATTCTGCTGAAAAGAAAGAGAAGTTGAAGTCTTGCATTTTTTCTAGCATGTCTAATAACTTTTTCGAAAAGAACAGGAAAATTACCATGAAAAAAGAAATCGTCAGCCTTGCTTTTCTATGGAAAATATTTTTCCACAGAAATAGTATGGAATTTAAACAGAAAGTTTCCAATTTATGAATAGAAACACATACCATTACTTCTAATTTCAAAAGAGATGAAATTGGTTTTTCTTCACCTCTCTTGGTTTTGTGCTCTCCTTTTCTTTGTCATACTCTTCCTTGCCTTGGTTATTTGATGTCCAGGGATTAGGAAAAAAGCACCCCACCAACAAAAAAAAGCAAAACCACAAAACATCAAAAGATTTTGTAAAGGAATGTCAAGAAATTTAAATATGGTAAACAAATTGAAAATATTTTTACTCTTTCTTCAGTGGTATTTCATCCACCATGAAGGAAAAGTGGAGTTTTATTGGTTTGTTTGAAGATTCTGCCTGTTTATTTCCCCTTTGGCCAAATTTATTATTTATACCTTGGGTTTGATAATGGAGTAGCCCAAATCAACTGAAATAAAATTCTGTTTAATTCAGAAAACTTTAAATAGTAAATTGCAAAATATAATAATTTTTCAATATTACACAATGTGCTAACTTGCTATCAATATATTTTTAGTATTATTTTTGTTAACCTTTGGTTATGCAATGTTTTTTGGGGAACAGTATGAATCCAACTGACCAATCTGATTTCTTTTCTTTTTCCTTGGACTCTTTCTCTATTTAAATATCTGTTTGTCTACTGGATTTAGCTCCAAATAAGTATTGAAATCTTTAATTTATTTAGCACTATTTACATAACTTTTCCAACTGTTCAAGTGAAGAAGACAGGTGGCAGTCTCTACAGAATTTACACTTGTTTTTCAGCCCTTCCTGCTGCTCTTGTAAAAACAGATTTGCAGATAATCCATATTGCAGTCAGATATTTGCAATTTAGAAGGTGAATAGAAGAAAAGAGGCTGTATATAATCCCTGAAAGTAAGTAACAACATACAGCTTTTGGAGTATGCCACTGCTACTGCCATGAATTCTGTGAAATCTCCATTGTATCAAAGCTTTTGATAGAACTATTACTAAAATTATCTAATAGTCTATATAGGACAATATGAAGGATAATTCATGTTTTCTGGTTTCTTGATGAACATAAATTTAATATTTCAGCACTCTACTTGAAATAGGTGGATGCCTTTTTTTCCTATTATCATTTTATATCATTGTTATTATTTTTGACAATATGCTATCATTCAACTTATTCACAATAATGTGAGCAGTATCGTGATAGCTGAAGTCTATTTCGTGCCATTCAGGAATGCAGATCAGCTCTGGAATGGACTGTTTAAATGTTTATAGGTCAGCTGAAAGCTATTAAAGGAATTGCCAGATAAATCTTTTAAAAGCCTGTTTTCATTTATTTACAACATGAGCAAACTTTAATTAGTGGGACTATTTTTCTCTTTTGGGGGAAAAAAAAAGGCATCAATAATTGGCAAAGAATGAATACTCCTACAGATATTTTCAATCCAAGTGGTTCAGCAGCTTTCTGGAAAAGGGTTTCTGCTCTCTCTGACATAGAAGAAAGTTTCCTACTTTCATAAATGGCAGTGACCTTATCCTGATAAATAAAGGCAGCATTTGAAACCCAGACTCACTACTGTTAAATGTACATCTGCTGAAATTTGATGAAATAAGAAATCTCTGAAAAAAATTTGCATTAGGCAGTCTTAGGTTCAGACAAACACTGTGGATGGGATATAACCTTTTAAAAGCTCTTCTGAATTTCATCAATGAGTTTATTTCCATATTCCGTTTCCACCACAATAGATCTGGGCTAGACATCAGCCATGGGGTGGAGGCAAGGGAGAGTGTTCCCAAACATTTGTCTAGCTTTCACTTGGAGAGGAAGCTCAGAGTTACTGCCCCTTCTCACATTTTCAAAATATAAATCTTGAAAGCCTGATTGTGAATATTTTGGAACTGCTACTGTGTTTAGAAAACACAGGATGAAATCTTATTCAAGCATTTTTATAGCAAAGTTTGTTTCCCCATCCTCTTGTCTTGTTTTGGAGCTGGACTGTACAACTTTTCCTCACTAACATTTTTTATTTGTTTTTTTTTGTTTTCTTGGTTTTTTTTTAAAGTTAACTTTCTAGAATGAAAGGGATCACATCATATTTCAAAGCCTTTACTGTGACATTAAATCTTTGAACTAGTGTTAAGGAAATTATTTCCCTAAGGCTAAACATCTGAAAGGTTATTAAAAATTTAATTTCACAAATGGTACCTAGACTAAAAAATAACAATATCTAAACAGTACTTAAAACCTTGATTGCCTAATCTTATAAATCCTATTGCTCCTTACTTTTAAATAAAGCAGAAATTACTATTAAAAATACAGAAACTTAATTTTAATAACAGGATTTCAGAAGAAGCATGGAGATGCTAGGTCCTATATCTTTTATGTTGGTCAAAACTGCACATGTATTGTATCTGTGACTTCTACATGGAGTCAGTTTTAAAATTCAGTTCTTTTAAAACAGTTATAAAGAAAATGTACTTCACCTTTAGGGCATGAACCCACATAGGAGGCCCTTAGTGGGAATACTTGAATAATTTTGAAGAGGGGATTCATGAAATTACAGAATGGTTTAGAGTGGAAGGGACCTTAAAGATCATCTAGTTCCAGCTACGCCGCCATGGGCAAGGGCACCTTCTAGTGGATTATATGATCCCAGGACTAATTTGACAAAGACATTCATGTTAGGAGTGTAGTCTCTCTTGACTTGCCATGTAGAGGGTAACTTTCCAGTCATTATCTGTAGGCTTTTCCTGCTCTCTCTGACATTAGAAAAAGTCTGAAAAAAACTACCAGTTTCTAGACTACTAACTTCTTCAATCCAATGGAGTACTTCCAGCATGAGTCACAAAGTTCTTCATCTGTACTCCATTTCTTAGTGTATTTCTTATGAGTTGTTTTGTTTTAAAAAACCCAACAAACCAGAAAGTGTTGACCTTCCCCAAAAGCAATGTACTCAGACATCCTGAATGTGAGGCATATCTCTTCATTTGTCTCTTTCTATGCTTCTTTTTTCCAAATATTTTTTTTCCTATAATAACTACACTTAACAGTGTGCTACACTGTGTGCTAAGTGGCTTCATACCCTTTTAATGTTATAGAGTACTAGCAAGACTCAAGTGCTCTGGATATGGACTGTGGCTCTCTTTGGTAGATGTGCTTTTGTCTCAAAGGTTCTGCATGTCAGTTTAGTCCTCTTTTTTTTAACAACCTGAACCATGCAAAAGCCTGCACCAGGCTGGAGGGGACAACCAGTGTGCTGGAGGTCTGTCATCCAATGGAACCTCCACAGGTTGTCAGGAACCTCAGGAAATTCAGCAGAGGCAAATACAGAGTCACACATCTGCCATACACCCACATGAGTTAGGAACTGACTGGGGAAAAAACTGAGGAGAACCAGGTACTTGCAGTGAGGAATCCACCAGCCATCTGCATAGTCCAGGCACTCGCAGTGGGGAATCCACCAGCCATCAGCGTACTGCCACAGCAGGGAAGGCCAACAGAACCATGGGCTGCACTAATAAGAGAAAATCCATCAGGGGAAATATCTGTGTCCCACTACTCAGACCTGTGAGAGGACATCTCCCAAAGTATGTCCAGTTTGGAGAATTTGAGTATAGTGGAGATATTGGGCAAAGTAACCTCCAAGGTCTCCTTCTACCTAGGTTGTTTCTTAATTCTATGGCTCTCTTTCATCTGCATCCTACCAGAGTGTACCAGGGGACACAGCACAGAAGGTGACCCAAAAGATGGAAAATTATTACTTATTCTTAACAGGTTGTACTTGTACACTTTAGGTACAAAGAAACAAGTTGTTTGTTTGTTTGTTTTTTCTAGTTAACATCTGATCAATTCATGATAAACATCTCAAACTTAATGAAAACTTTATCTATTTTAATTACTAGTACACCGTTTTTCCTGTCATATATTTGTAGTAAAATAAAACAATTGGTAAAACTTGGAGATGAAATTATTCTTTCCAATGTGATTTTAACACTTCAGAGATGAAACACTACAAGAATAAATTAATGAATAAGTTGATAGGAATAAAAAGAATAAATTAATGAATGAAGGTATTGGAATGACCAAGCCCACACAGAAGGGTATACATGTAACACAAACAGAAACATGTAAAATGACAACACACAAGCAGGTGCATTTCTACTCCAGTGTTCTTATTTTAAATCTAAATCCAAAATCCAGTGATGAACTAAAATTCCATCTATATGTAATATTATATTATATATGATAAACTCTTATATATATTTCTCCAAAACTGGTGAGTCTTCTCTTCTAAAATCATTTTTCTGTGACTGAGAGGAAATACCTATGGTTTGATGTATAGTGTGGCATTCTATGCATATTTAGTAATTTTTTCTGTCTGCAAATTATCAGGCTTCAAGAAGAAAGAGTAAATTTGTCGAGATTTATATTTCAGATATTCTGATTTATTTTTGTTTTTACACACAAATGTAAGAAAGGAAGATTTTAATAAAAATTTATCAATGTTAGAAACACCTTTTCCTTTCTCTAGGATTTCATGGCTATTCTGAATATTGATAGAAAGGCAGGGACAAGGTTTATCACTGTCCATTAAACAAATGTAGTGTGATGTAGGTGTCTGAACATTTTGAGTAATCTTAACAAAGGTCTGAATTTTTATTATAGTTGTTCAATTAATTTAGTTTTCTGGAGTCACGCTTAAGAATTTTTTTTTTTGGGGGGGGGGAGTGTGTCCTTGCATAAATGGTAATTTTTCACCTGATCCACATGACCATATAGAATCTGTAGTGAAACCTTAGATGAATATTATATGTTGCATCTCTATAACTTTATATAACTTTGTAGTTCACAAAGGTAGAGTAGCATGCTTGTACAATGTGTGTGGCACATAAAATTTAAGTTATAATAACTTCGTCTTGATATGTTACTTGGAAAAAATTCTTTATTTTTAAGCATGGCAACTTGTCAGAACAGAAAGGTCAAAAACGAGACTGTGTAAGAATATTAACTGACATAATTTTGCTTCTGTGGTTTTGCCAATTAGTGTGTGTAAATATCACTTTCTTGAGAGATTAGAAGAATGAGAGACAAACCCACAGGTCTGTCATTCATGAAACAAAAAACTCACACAAA
The DNA here is from genome assembly GCA_013397775.1 of Eulacestoma nigropectus. Lineage (NCBI taxonomy): Eukaryota > Metazoa > Chordata > Aves > Passeriformes > Eulacestoma > Eulacestoma nigropectus. Next base: position 6,265,750 of record VZTE01005755.1, read on the forward strand.
CAAACACCTCCTGAAGAAGATAGGACCGGTCCCTGAGAATAATGATTCCTTGTGCATTTTGAAATGCCGTCATTTCAAGCCTTCAAATTCCTTTTATGAATTGATGTAATGATTGAGGCTATGAAGATACTACTTCATAAAGCATAATTATGCTCCAAAAACTGCTAGAAACTCCTTTAAAACAGTTTTCAATATCAAAAGTCAATGAGAGAACCTTGAAAACAATGAGTAAACAAAGATTCAGGGTCAGCATCTTGATGCTCCAAATGATCATGAAGCAACAGATTTGGAAGACATTAAAATATTTTCTGGGATACTCTCTCCATGGGGAAAATGTTGAGAATAGACATCACAAATGCTAAAAGCTGTCATATTTTTATGCAGTGGGTATTTTCTTTCTGAAAACTTGGTCCTGATTCTTGTCTTCATCTCATTTTTGCTGTTATGGAGGATAATCTCTCTGAAGGAAAGGATTGCTTGATTTAACAAATTCACATGTATTTGCAGTTCAGAACTATGCAGCTGGCCTAGATATTTCAGCCTTCTCCATCGTCCATGGAAACACTGTGATGAAGCATGTCTTGGTGTCCCTATTACTTTTATTAACTCTGAGAAGATGCAGGATTAGTAGTTCAGAGGTAGGCATCTGCCCTAGAACAGGTAATTTTGTCACAAAAACTTATGATTTTCTTCCCCTATCATGTTGAATTTGAGAGCACTCAGGGTGTCAGTCAAACTACCCTTTTCATTTGGACTAGTAAATCTCAGGCTGGGAAGAATTAGTAGAAATAGCTGATCTGATCCATTCATTAATAGCCTAAATGTCATACTCAAATTCCTCTGAAGTAAGTCTGTAAGTAAGTACCTTTATTTGAGGTAGATTGAATCTTCTAGAAAGATTTTTAGCCATTGACATTATTAAACAGGGAGTCCCAGGTGCTATTTTCTTGTCAAAAAATGTGTGCTCTCTCTCTTATATGTGTCTGTTTAACTTCAATTCCCATCTGCTAGATGTTACCAATACTTTTTTTCCTCTTGAAGTAAGCTGAAAAAGAGTTGACTGGATGTTAGAAAGAAATTCTTTATAGTGAGGGTAGTGAGGCACTTGAACAAATTGCCCAGAGAAGCTATGGCAGCTCCATCCCTTTAAGTGTTCAAGGCCAGGCTGGATGAGGTTACAAGAAACCTGGTCTAGTGGAAGGTACCCCTACCCCTGGCAGAAAGACTGGAATTACATTATCTTGAAGGTCCTTTCCAACCCAAACCATTCTAGGATTCTACAAAAGAATAATCAGCCAGAATGTCAGAAACATCTTTAGTGTAGAGGTTTGTTAGCAGATGACACAGTACTAGATAAATAGAGTTTAACTATTAAATTAAGATTTTTAGTTTCTCATTGTGTTCACTAGTCCATAGGGTTGTGTGTGGTTTGGTTTGTGTTTTTTCTTTTTTTTTCTCAAACCTTTTTAGATGTTTGTCTCACTCATTTATAAGGCAGAATTTAGAAAATTAGACAAAGTGTATATTTTTTTTCTAAGTCAACTGACTGTTTGCACTCCCTACATATGAGGATGCTGGGATCTTGATTAGTTTGAGAATGTGACTAATATGAATTGTTCATAATCAATTTTTCATATGCCTTTCAAGTGCATTGTATTGAAATAAGACCCACTTGCTATGCTTTAATTACTTTTTCGTCTACAAATTTTGCCAACCATTATTTACTATTTTGTTACACAAATTTTCTAAATTTAATGAATGACACAAAGCTGAGACCAGCCTCTGACATAACCCACTTAAAGCATTCTCACTGCCTTATGGTTCCCCATTTAAAGTGACATTCTGAAATCTAATGATTTGTTCCACTTGATTTTATATTTTGCCATTTATGTTATTTTACTTTATATAAAGCTTTATTCAAACATCCTGTGATATTCTTCCCAGAATTTTTTGTACAGACCAAACTTTCACTCTCATAAAAGGCAAAAATATTGTGACAGTATGCAACACCCTTAAAACCATTTAAGCAACTTTGATTGCAATGTGAGCTTATGCAACATTATCAATGTGAGCTTCTGCTGTTGACATCTCACATTGTTTTATATGATTGTACTAGAGACTGGATTGAAACCAAATGACCTAATTAATCCTTATTTATCTTTTTCTTAGATCCTGCAATGACATCAGTCAATTTCTGTTTCTCTCAGACCTTTCAGTATTGTCATACTATTTTTTAAAATTTAGCAGCACAGATTTGGAGAATTTTGTTTGTCAGAAAATTTATGATAATTTAACTGAGATATTTGAATTGCTTAAATTCAAAATTTTTGTAGCTTGTCTTTAATAGATATCCTGATTATTAATGGAGAAAAAATATTTCTTTTTCATTAAGAAACATATCCTTTGCTCCTTTTAAACATTGTATTTAGAAATCCTGTTGACAGACAGGTTTTTATTTTCCTTAGAATTTTTTTTTTAATTACTCATTCTGAAATGTGTGTGAAAGTTTGAGCACTTGCTGTAGGAAAAATAATTTAGGATATGATTCATTCTCTATTGTACCTGTTTTAATTAATGTCATACAGATTAAAATTTGGAAATCAGATTATAATTTGATCATGAGAACTGATTTGGAGTTTACAGAAGACAATGGAAACACTCTTCTTGGAATGGATGGACTTCAGGAAGAAAACATATGTGGCATAGAGGGGTTATGAGAACTGTGGAATAATCAGCACCAGTTTGAGGTACAGCAAGAGGTGAAGAGATAGAAATAACAAGCAAGACCAGTAACACTGTAATCTCTGCGAAATAAGTCTAATTGTGTGGCATTTTAATACCCTGTGAACTGTAATTTGATGAGCAGGAAATTGCCTCCAATGCATCATCATCTGCTGAATACTCTGCCTTATTCTCTATTTGGACATCTAGGAGAAGCACAGAAGAAAAGATGGGTGCCACCTGAACTTTATCTGTATAAGCAAAATAGTTCCCTAATCTTCTTTTCTGATCTGTGATTTATGTTTTAAATGGAATTGAAATTACTTCAGAGAAAACAGAAATTACGACAGAAAGATATTAACTGAAACAGTAAATTCATTGCTGAGATCCTTATATATATATATATATATATTTTTTTTTTTTTTTTTTTTTAATAAGTAGCAGTGATGAGAGTTTTATCTCCTGAAGCCTAAACAGGTAATACCAGGAATTAGATAACTCGCTAAAGAGTTGATCTCTTGCTTGCCAGGTTTGGGAGCAACCAGCTGCTGTAAAAGAAGGTCTTTTGCAAAGGAGCAGTGTCAGAAACTAAAACTCGTACCAGGGTGACCTCCAAGCTTCAGTTTCTATTTTATCAGGAAGAAAAACATTCTATCCCAATTTAAAAAGAACATTTGGAAAATTTCACCCCAGAGCAATGTCATCTTGCTGAGTCTGCAGAAAACTTGGAATATCATCTCAGAGGGCTTGGACTGTTGTCTCCTGGAGTTATGAATGTTAGAAAGACCCTACCAGAAGTAATGAGAGGAAAAGAGGATGTTTAACTGTCTTCCAACACTTCTATACTGACTGCTGTAATGTTCAAGCTACTGACATTACCATGTCCAAACACAGTGGAAAATTTCTTTGCTTCCTCAAACCTTCTACTGTTCTTCTGGGGATGAGCATTGTTAGCTGAAAACAACTTTGATGTCCCAGCCTCCACAGTTCACTCATAATCTTCCTGTGTTTGAGGATACACCAAACTTCAAGATCACTGGGACTATTTCAAGCTCAAATTTTATATCAGTTACATTAAATCTACTTTTTCCTACGGAAACACACTTATACGAAATTATGTCAACTCCAAGCATCCACTCTTTGCATACACTGGGTATTATTATCAAATATCATCTTCCTCCCTAGAGGAAGAATTTTATCAAAAAAAAAAGTGGATGTTTGTTTGCAGTTTCCAGCATTTTTTCTAGAATTATTTACTTGTGAGTCTCATTAAAACTCTCTTACCCATTCATCTCACTCAATCATTGCATTTAAATTTGAGCATCTCTAAGGTCTTGCAAACCAGTTAGTTTGTTTCAGTTCTTTGAGATCCTATGATGGGAAGTATTGCACATCAAAGCAGCACTGCTTGTTAGACTGAGCTAAAGAGACCTGAAAGAGAAAAGAAAATGCAGCTGGAGTAGCTGGTGAATTGTGCACACCAGGAAAATTATTAGCTGCTGAAGACCTCATTCCAAGGAATTCTAATTGTTTCAAAATATTTCAAACTAAACTGAGCCGTGTTTGAAACAAAATCTCACTGGAAACAGGATGATTATGTGATGGAATGTGTGGTTAGGGAAGTGAGAATTGGTACCTCCTAACAGTATCTCCTAACAGATGTATCTACAGGTTTCTTCTGCTGACCAGGATTAAACCACGTCAGGGTTAAAGTAGCAGAATGCATGGGTGGAGTTTCACAGCTGCCTCTTCATTCCTTCAATTAAAAAAAAAAAAAAAACAAAACAAAAAAACACACTAAAAACAAACAAACAAAAAAACAAACAAACAAAAAACCTAGAAAAACGCCATAGGCTTGTCCTCAGCCTCTCTCTTTTAAAACACTTGGAGCTCTCTTGCTGCAGTCAGAGAAGAGACAGAAAAGAAGATTTACATCTGCAATTTTTTTCATCATTCTAGTGGCACAATAGTCAGTGATATATCTAGTATTAATCCTGAAAGAAACACACTTTCACAGATTGTTAATTTTCTCATACATAGATCTGAAAGCATCCTTAGGATAGTGTTGATTGCCTGCAGGGAGAGAAAATTTAGCTATGAAACCCAGCAGTCTTGCTATCTCCTCATTAAAATTGACAATCATCAACTTATATGCCTATCAATCATGAGAATATTCTTGGAAGGCTGTGACATTTGATCCTTCTGCTGTTTTTTAGGAGAAAAAAAGGAGAAAATTTTGATATAGATTATGAACTGATGCTTTCTTTCTTTCTTTCTTTCTTTCTTTCTTTCTTTCTTTCTTTCTTTCTTTCTTTCTTTCTTTTCTCTCTTTCTCTCTTTCTCTCCTTTTCTGTCCTCTTCCTCTTCTTCTTCCTCTTCCTCTTTCTCCTCTTCTCCCAATCCTCTTCCTAAGGTGGATGAAATTTCTTGAACAGAACTGTGCTTTCACAGCACACCAGCAAAAAATGTTGAAACTCAGAAATGGAAACAAACAAACCATCTGGAGATCGAAACATCTCAGATACTGAAAAAAAAAGAAGATGGCATCAGTAAGGGCTTCCAAAACTGTTTTCAAAAACTCATCTTTCCATTATTAAACTAATACAGGTTGATCATCCCACTAGAGACATTGAGTGAATCTTAAATTTTCTGGATAGAGGAAAAGAATAAAAAGAGTATTTGCACAAATCAATCATACATGCTGTTTAAATGTTAAAGTGTAAATTTTCTCTGCAGAAAGACTGCCAGGGAGCAGCATCATGTGCAGGTTTGTCTAAACAGTAACTCTGTCCACTCCATGTACAAGTGACTGAGCAACTCAAGAGTGATAACTCTGGACCACAGGATCATTCTCAGCCCCCTCAGATTCAAACCAGATACACCATACCCCAGATTTCTGCAGTTTTTAAAAGGATCATGCAAATAGTTCAACGACTTTGAAGATGCCATATGCAAGACATTTTCTTTCTGTTATAGTGGAAAAACTCTGATACAACTCTTTGAAAACTTAGATTTTTCTGATTACCCTTAGGAGAATGATGACTTCCCCAAGATTGCAAAGGCAATTTTAAATAAAGCATTCTATAGGGTGTCCACACAATTTATTGGTTGGTGACCAGGAAGCATTCTAGAAAAGCAGGGTTACCATGATATGTGTTTCAGGCGCAGAGACAAATAGACTTTCACTATCAAAGGAGGATGAAAAAGAAATCATGAGGCTTATCTTGGGGCCTGATAGTTTTACATCTCCATAGCTTCACAATATTCTTGTAGCCAACTTGTTCATTTAGAACATTTGAATTGTAGACCAACTTTTGGCTTGCCCTTCATTTTGGATGAGAAATCAAATTTCCAAATTTCAGCTGAATTCCTGAAACAAATCTGTCTCAATTCTGTCTATGACCATTGAATATTTGTCAGAGAAAAAGTGTGATAAAAACCCTTGGGAACTCTGCACTAAAATGTGTGGAAAAACATTCTTCCCTTAGAATGTATATTTAGACAAACTGCTTTGTTGTGTATATTAAAGCTCCTCCTTAAGTAGGCAGAAGCAATCAGGCTCTTGAGCGACCTAGCTGATGAAGAGCTTTATCATTTATATAGTGTAATTATATGTAAGATATCATGTCAGGGTTTACCTTGAACATAGGAGAAGGATCATGGTTTCGTAAATGGATAATAAGGCAATAAGCCTTATAATGTGTTGATTTGTTAGCTTAGACTTGTGCATAGAGTGCATACGAAGGATGTGTTAGCATCAATGATTCTGATGAGATGACTATGAAATCAAGCTGTGCTGGCACCAAACAATTTTAGATACTTCCAAGGCCAAGCTCTGATAATGATATTTTGGTCACCCTCAAACCCTCATTAATGTTTACGTGAAGTAAACGGAGTGCTTAGCCAGTATATTATACTCTAATATATTCCGTATATATCCATAAATGAATATGTATGGTTTGAAATTGTTTTCCTAACAACTTGTTTCTGCCAGCCCAAGGGATTTTGAGCATGGGAAATTGTTCAAGGTTTTATGTTGTTCAAGAAATGCTTGCCTGACTTCAGCACACAGGAGGGTGAAGCCTTACATCTTGTTTAAGTTTACTATGCAAACATGAAACATCTTGTAGAGTATTTACCAAAAATTCCACGTGTTTTTTAGAGGGGTAGACCCAAAAAGGATGTGCCACGAACACACCCTTATTAACAGCTGATTTAAGGGTTTTCTGCTACTCATTAAATTTTTCTTTTAAGCTCTTGTTTTCAAATATTTTCTCTAATTTTGCATATTCTTTTCCACATTTAATTGTTGTATCAGTTCTTGTTCAATTGGCAACAGCTTATTTCTATTGCTTCTTCTAAATGTAGACATCCTTTTCTTAAATTTTCTTCTGGATGTTAATCCTTTCAGAATAATACTTCCAGCTTTTTCTTACATAACAATAAGACGAGAGTTCTTTCTGTTTCTTTTTTTTTTCCCCTTGATGTCTATTTATTTATTTATTTATTTTGAATGTAATCAGAATGTTCTCTTGCTAACATTCCCTCCCAGAAACCTCATATATTAAAACGCTTCAGATAGCATAAACCTCAATACAATAGTGACAACTAATGACAATTAGATTCTTTAGGCCATGGTTTTACCTTTCCCCAAAACCTTTTTTTTTTCCCCAAAGACATATGACTTGAGTTTTGAATCCTGTGTTCTACCTGCACCTTTTTATTTTGAGGGCAGATAGCTTGTTTGAGACCCAATTGTCAGGACATTCCTGTGTCCTTCAGTTGCGTTACGCAATTAAGGTGAATATGTCTCCATGACAGTAAATCAATCAGGTCTAAAGTTAGATGGGATTAATCTAGCCCTCAAAGCTCACCCTAGGTGAGGAGCTAGGAAAAGGAACTGTACTGAAATGCAGTAACTCTGAATATTTTTCTCATCAGACCACTGAGACATACAGTACTACTAAACCATATTATTGACATGTGACATTTACAGAATTTAAACACCTCAAAATTGTTGTCCACTTGTTTTATTCATGGGAAAAATTCGTATCTGTGCTTCTACCTAATTCCAATGAGCAAATGAACAAGGGGGGAAACTATTTCATTTTACAATGTTACTGTCATTTAACATTTTCAATGTTTCAGTTTGTTATAACTTAAATATTATTTATTTTTCAGATCTGGACAAATAGGTATTTTAACACAAACATTAAGACACCAAAAGTAAGGCAGCCTGGTTTGTGTCAGGCAAAACTTTTGATTTGACTGAAAATGAAAAAATACTGTGCATTATTACACTAGATTGTTTTTAATTTACATTGGTTCAGTTTGTGCATCAGATTTAAACAATATTCAGTCCAAAAGACAATTACTTTGTGTTTGCTGCAAGAAAACCTGGACTATACTTAACACCTAACCAACGTCAAACAGCCACACCATAATTATATTTATCTGACAAAATTGTAACTCCTCAGAAACCTATCCATACCTTGTCATAGTGTGACAAGTTACTTCAGATAAAATTGGAAGCAACAAAATTATATTGAAGAAGGAGCTTGATCTTTCGTCCTATCTGGAACTGAAGGCTTGCAGGAGATCTGAAGTCGATTATTAATTATGTATCAACTTTGAAGCTGAGTAATGATACACTCAGCAGTCCTGCAACATGCGGGTTTTTTTCTGGATATGAAGTTATATTACATATTCTCCCATGTTTATCAGATTCTCCTGCTGGACTGTCATTGGATATCTACAGTAAACTATGACAGGGCTCTACCAGGGGGCACTTAGAATTCAGAGCCACCAGAAGGATCCAAGATCAAAGAGAAAGTTATTTTATTGCTTTGGGTAACATAATCCATACTGGTCTCCTGCAGAAGAAATTAAATCCTCTAACCACTAAATGTTTTCCATCTTGCATCAACATTAGATAGTTTTATACTATGGGAATTATGCATGGAAAAATAATTTTTAACAATTTCCGTGACTGATGGCCAGTAATAGACTCAACATTCATGTTTTGTAACAACTTTAGTTGCTTTTACAGAGGTATTTATCACCTTTTGCTGTGCCTAGGAATAATGAGGCTACATTATACCTTACTGCCTACCCCAAATAATCTGCCATTTGCCAACAAAGTTTGTTTTCCAGAAAGACATAGGTAGTTCCAGATTTGGCAGATGTTGAGTGTTCCTTTCATCTTCTAAAGAGACTGCCCTCATAACTGCACCATCAGTTTTTTGTACCCTTCCAGAATTCTTTTCCCAGCATTGACTTACATGCTGTGCTTGTTAAAGTTTGTAATAGCTCCCTCAAAAAATCCCATAGCTAAATCAATATCCTTCTCCTGCTGCCCTTGACTTCAGTAGCAAATCTCCCTTTGACTATGCTGTCATATAGAATTACGCTAAACTAAAACACTAATTTCAATTGGTAATCAAAGGTATTAGTTCCCAGATAAATTCATAGTAAGACATATTAACAACTGTCTCTAGTAATCACGTTCCACTACCAAGGGATTTTCAGATAATGGAAAGTTTAGTCTCTTTCAATATGTGTCTAGTTTTATGACACATTAGCACAACTGATGTTTTAGCAGCTTGTCACTAGAGCATTGAATTCACAAATTAAACTTGCTTCATTTCATGAAATTTTATAAACTTTTCTCTTTTTTTAACATATTGTCTCTTCCTTGTCTTATTTCTTTGCTATTTATCAGTGGGCACCTGTCAGGTTAGGTATCATGGAGATGAGATGTCTGTGGCAATTTACTTTTTTGTGTCTGTGCAATATATTCAGACCCTGATCAGCGTCTATAGAAATTTAGAGGAAGATTGCTGTTGAGCCAGTCTGCCAGGGTTCTGACCACACCTGTCTGCTCTTCAAATAAGTTCCCGTATGTCTATCCTTATACACAGAAAAAAGCTGTGCAAAAGTGGCTTTCACACTCAATCCATCCCTTCCGTACCTTCTCTTCATCCTCTTCCTCTTCACTAGTGAGAGAGAAAAAGCAGAGTGAAACACAGGAAACAGCATGTTGGCATTGAACAGGACAACAGGTAGTGCCGTGGGTCTGCTCCATAAGAGCTGAGATTGAGAAGGCAATGATGAGGGAACTGGCTCTCAGCACTCCTCTGTGAGCCTTGGCATAATCCAACTCCATGGCTTCATTGTCATATTTTCTTCTGATCGCAGAAAGTGAATGAGGGCTCCCTCTGTCCTGAGAAGTAGAGAGAAATTGAGCTCTTACTTGGCAACGAGTTTAATGCTGAGATGGCAACATTTAACTGAGAGGTCAAACAGCTCTGGTATCTGTGTGAAATTCTATATCTATCTAGATATCTACATGTATATTGATAAACATAAAAATCCCCAGGAATCTTACATAGTTTGCATTAATTGTTGCCCTTTAGAAGGCATACTGCATACTATCTTTTCTGAAATTGCATTTCTCATTTGGCTTTTAGCATTTTAGTTGAATAGAGTTCCTCTGAAGAGGCACATTACCTAGTTTTGAGTGAGAACTGTTCTATCTGGACTATGTCTAAACTGCCCAATGTGTGCCTTTCTGCTAGGTTTTTAATGGAATGATTTTTTTTTAATTTTAAATTATGGTCCTTCTTATTGTTTTTTAAACCCATGTTGTCCCTTAAATTCTGAGCACGCCAAATATGACGGTCTTTCACCCATCATCTCCTCTCAGCCACTGTTCATCTTGGATCAGGCATGAAGGTTTCCCAAAGGAACCCCCAGTGTGATGCTTGAAGAAAAATCTAACTCTGGAGAGAGAAAGCCTGTTAAGCACTTGCAATACAAGCAGGAAAAAGTACTGGGTTTTTTCAGTAGTTCAAGGACTTCTGCTTCTACCTTGGGGCCCTGCTATCCTTTATATGCAGTAAACACAAGTTGGAGTTGCTTCTTTGCCTATAACTTTTGTGTCTCACAGGGAATGCTAGCTGATTTCCTACCTTAGCAGGCAGCTTTGCTATTTATTTTTGGAATAATGGAACAAGGACAGCAGCTCTCACAGCTGTCATAATTGATTTTTCTTCCCTCTCCAAACAATCATTCATTAGAGCTAAATAATAAGCACTCCAGATGATCCATTACTGTTTCTGTCATTTTGAAAAATAGCTGACAGTCAGTCCAGTTGGGCTTGCCCACCAAACATTTCAGAGTTTGTTGATAAAACTTTTGATTTCATTGATCGAGCTCAGTACAACTTTAACAAGGTCCTGGCTGGTCATTCTCAGTAGATATCATCATACCATAATATTAAAATATAGTTTTTCTTCATTTTTTTATTGACTGTTGTTCATAGTGACACCATGTCTTAACCTCAAATGCTGCAAGGTTTTGAGACTCAGAACTGGAAGCACTATGTTCAAACAGTTGGCTGTTCTTTCACAAATATTCTGATTTTCAGCCACTTTTCAAGAAAGGTTTTGTGCTAAATAAATTGATTTGGTTAGACAGAGTGTAAAGCAACCTACATTAATTTGAAATTATTTTTCACAAATTAACTGCTTCTGAAAGAAATTGGACACCAGAACTGCAAATATAATCTAGCTCAGTAGCTTCAGAAGCGATTTCATTGCCAGAAGTTGGCAAACACTTGAAAAATTAGGTTTTATAGTGTTCTTTTGGAAACTGATCCCGGTTTAACACACACACACAAACACACTCAGAGCTGGTTAATTTTAGTTCAGGTTCATTCAACAACCTATTTTACGACACATTGATTTAAGTGCTCATGTCTTCATGAAGGAGGAAGAAAGTACAGGGGGAAAAAGCATCATCAGAACTGACAGGAAAGCCAAACTCACCCCATTCTCAACATCAGAACTAGCTGACCACAGTTTATAGGTGTCATGAAAGTTTAGTGTAACCAAACATATCTCTTTTAAAAGTAATGATAAATTATTTTGGACTTGGGACTGCGTCTAACTTCTTGTGTAATTATTGGTAAATTATGGCTCCTTGGTTTCTGGGGCCTGTGTTGGCTCTACTACCCAATGGAGACCCTGCCTTAACAATATCTTGTTCCACACCTTGTTTACACAGTTGACAGTCCTCTTCCTCGATGAGAAAGTAATATTTTTGCCTAGGGTCTCTGACAATAAAAGCCAGGTTGAGACATGTAACAGCAGTGGGATTTCGATATTTAACTTTGTTGATTTTCAGCAATTTATTCTAGATCCTTTATTCAATGTCTGTTGTGGTCACTTGTTTGCTTTGAGACTTTTGTCAGGCTGCATTTTTCTTATAGTGGAGCTTTATTCCTTACTAGCCTTATTGAAAATTCAAACCTGTTGCCATTACTTCATATATCTTAGCATTTTCTTTTGAGGTCAGTCTTATAAACTCAATAAGTAGAAAAAGAAAAACACAGTGAATGAGAAGTTTCCACCGGTTCCAGGAAGAAGTAGGAAAATTTCTGCATTATTGGTCTGTCCTTGAAACATATTTTGTGGGTGGTTTAATTTTTTAATAATTTTTTTTTTTAATTGAGTAATTTTGGAGAGAGCTATGAAGAAACTACAATTAGCCCAATGTCAATCCCTTAAACCGATATTAGTAGCAGAGATTTGTTTCCATACATTTTTTGAAGCTATGCTCTTGCATACGTAGTTTTTCAGTAGTCTAACAATTTTCTAGTTTTTTTAAAAAATGTGATACATGACAGTTTTAACACACATGGCCTTAAAAGTATATAGAATAATTTCTGTAAGAAATTATTATCAAATCATTACCTTATCCCTTTTTTGTAGATAAGTGCAATTCCTGAAGAATAGCTATGGAATGAAAACAAATTTGATGCTACTACAAACACAAGTACTCCAACAATCACAAACTCAGGCAATATGAGTCCATTTCTGTGTTGAGTCAGGTGATCACATCAGGCAGTCATAAACCAATTATCTGCATCATGAATTTTTTTGCAAAGTTGATGATATTTGCTTTTTTCCTCATGTACTATTGAAAAGATGTCCCAAAAATTTTTGCCTCAATGGGTTAAGTCCTTCTTATTTTCATCCTAAATTTATTTAGACTGTTTAGATTCATCTTCTTCTGTGCCAAATCTTGTTCTTGGCCTTTAAGGGAATTTTTTTTTACATCTCTAGTGTTTATTTCCCTGACACATTTATGTGACAAAGCATCACTTACTCTCAAAATCCTCTATTTTATTACTCTTTTTTTCCATTTTCTACATTTTCATCTTCTGTTATCTATCCTGTAGTGTCTTCCTGTACTTAGTCTAGATTGTTTTAACTGTTCCTAAATGTGCATAATCACAATACTACATTATATTCAGGATCTCAGATTTTTCCTCAGCATTGTGTTTTTTACATCATTTTCTATTCAAATGACCTTGTTATTTATACTGCAAAATTTCACCCCATTTCTCTTATTCTAGGCTTTACAATTCATCTTGCACAATGCTCCCCCTTCTCTGTACTGGTGATGCCTTCCCACTTTGCATCATTTGTGAATATGACTGTTAAACTACTTCAGTTTATGCCATGATTACAAATATTAAATTAGGTAATTTCCAAACTGGTCCTTGAGGTATTCCAATAAGTAGCTTATACTTTCTCTTTTCTTTAATTTTTCCTCCACCTTATAATATTTCTTCTAATTCCATCTTTTGCATTTTTATTTCAGCTGTTGTCATAAATTTTAGGCAGACAAAATATTACTTATGTTCTTTAACTTAAAAAAATTGTAAAGCACTCTATACAAAAAAGGTATAAGGTCATTCTGGCTTAACAGACCTTTAGTAAGTCCAAATGTATCTGACTGAAGTGTTGCAGCATTTGCAGAGAAAACAAATGGCTTGAAATACATCTGCTTATGAAGATTCATTTCTGGATGCCATCAGAAAAAGTGTCACCCTTTGTATGTCTGTTAAATTGTGTAATCTCTCCTGAAAGGATGATGAAAGTACAATAAAAGCAATCTTCTTAGAACATTTTGTGTTAGAGGTATTGAATTTCTGTGTCAAACTTCATTTGCTTCCTCTTTCATATCTTTGCTGCATATACTAAGCATTCATTAACTCACCCAGATAACTATCATAACTTTGTTTTTTAAGCAAATTCAATTTACTAGATCTTACTCAATTAACTTAGATGAAGGTGAACCACTTCTTTGCATGCACCAACTCATGCTTTCAGAAGTAAAATGGACATAAGGAAAACCCAGAGGCAAATTGAACTACACAACTCTGTTCAGGAGGGTTTTTATACCTGGGACAATTTGAAAACAAGAGGATTTTATTGCAGGTCTTTTATGGAAAAATCAGTGTCTTCCCGTTTGTTATAACTGTAATCAAAAAATTATTCAGTGACTAACAAAAAATGTCAGTGACTACAATTTTAGGTTAATCTCTTTTCCTTAGCTGTGGTTTGAGATAATAAAGTCACAAACTTAAAACTAGGAAATAAATTATTCAGTTACTGACTATTACACCATCCTCATAAAGAAATTTTTCTTGTTCTATTCACCTCTGTACAGAGGGTAATGTCTGATAAAAGACTGTAAACACATTCAGGTGTAAGTAGCATGCTTTTGGGTATAAAAGTACATGCAGCTGTAGAAAAAGAATAAAGAAAGAGAAAAAGAAAAAAGAAAAAGAAGAAGAGAAAGATGAAAGAAAGAGAAAGAAAGAGAAAGAGAGAGAAAAGAAAGGAAAAAACGGAAAGAAAGAGAAAAAAAAATGAAAAGGGCAAATGGGAAAAATGGAAAAAATAGGAAAATAGGAAAAAAGTAAATGGAAAAAATAAAATTAGGAGGAATAGAAAATAAATGAGGTTTAGAGATACACCTCTTCTCATGTCTGACACCAATGGTGATCCCAATTTCAGAAATACTTCAAAACTTGCCTTTTGTAGTAGGAGTCAGCTTATTTCTTGAAATTAGATATTTTTTTAAAAAAATTCCCTTTTATTTAATTCCTGTTGGAACACTATTTTGAAAGAGTCAGATACAGAGAGCCATAATCTTCCAATTCAAAATTTGAAAATGATAGGAAAATGTTTGTGTTTGTGGACACATAGACACACACACATTCACATAAAGACACACACACAAGTAAACCCAGAGAGGCTTTAAGATTCTCTTGCTGTATGCAACATTTCCTGATGTTCAGTATAGGCAGAAATGTCAATATCACGTTAATACAAAGTACATTTTATTTTAGCACTAATTTGTGTCATTTAGCACAAAGTTCTCTAACAGAACTAGGAAAAAATTATTTTTAGGTACATGAATAAATCAACTAAGTTTTTAAACAACAAATAAAAACCAACATATTAGAAGACAAAACTATAATTGTCATTTTGTGCAGTTAGCAACAGATTTTTAAGAGATATTAGCATTTTGTAGTTTCCCTGACCTCTTTTTCCATTCTCTCCTCCCAGAAATACCATTTTATTTTGGTTTGTTTTTTTTTTTTAATTGGTGTATGTGAGTATTAATACTATGTGCAGACAATGTATTGAAAATACACTTTCTACCCTTTATAGGTTGTTATTATTATTAGTTTATACTGACTTAAAAATAAATGTGGACTGTTATTCCCGGGTGCCTTTGGTGTGGGAAGAGGGAGGGAAGACAACAAAAATCTGAAAAATCTGGAAAGGCTAGATGCAAATCTCCCTCTTGACTTGTGGTCTTTTTTATTAGGGTTGTTATTGCTCCTCCCAAACTGGAACATAGACTTGTAATCCTGCAAAGTACAGTTTGCCATGCAGGTGTGTTTTCCCTCCAAAACAATGGAGGCCATGTCATGAAAACATTTTATGTTTTTGCAACATCTAGAAGTATGATTCCAATTGATATGAGATTTTTCATTTGAGCTCTCTTAACATTTTATGAAATAGCACAGTGTAAACCTAGTATGCAAATAAAAACAAAGATTCTGGAATTAGGAATTAGAATTTTATTCTGAAAGTGAATTTAACATGCCTTCTGTAAACAGACTTCCAACAACAATATTAAAATCTCATTACATCTGAAACCTTAGTATTTGTTTTCCTCTTCATAAATATTTTTTGCAAAATTGCAATACTCTATCATGATGCTTTAATTACCTTTAAGAACATAAGTCTACTTCTTTATTAACACTGGATTCTTCTTGAGGGCTAGATGTTTTAAATCTCATATAAATGTAATAAACCTTAAAACCAAACCAAGCTGAAGTTCCAGTGGGATGCTTCCAAAGAATTGAACATATGTTAAGAACATACTGTCTCTTTTTTTCCTAGCTTTATCTATTCATCTATATGATCAACTCACTTACTGTAGTTTTTCTACAAATCCAGAGTATCCTTAGAGCAAATTCTGATGATTTTTTGCTTATTTCAAGCAAAGTCTGATTCCTCCTTATTCCTGCCCACACATCCCAACATCTCCAGTGGCTGCTACAATTCACATCCCACACATCAGGACATTAGCCACAATAGCATAATGCTAAATCAAACTTTTGCATTAAGCATTTGGCTTTTTTTTCAATATCAGTGATGGAGTAACATCTACTACAAAGAATTACTGAATAGAAATGTGTCCTTCAAAATATCTATGTTCTCCTTTTCTCTTTAGTGACAGCGATTCTAAATGTGTCCTGGAAAAGGTAGGTTCTTTCTTCTGTCTTCATCACTTCTTATTTCTGCTATCATCTGGTGGTGAGGCAGCCTCAGGCAAAAACAGCATCTGTGACACCATAGCAAAACAAACATTTTTCCTGATGTTAGAAAACTTGGCTTTATTCTTCGTGAAAAAGAACAACAAGAAAATGAAAAATTAGTGCAAAGTAGTACAATATTTTATATCATCAGTTTTATGACATAAAAGTCCTTAATGTCAGGGAATGGGGTTTATGGATTAAAAATAATTCTAAAAAGCATGACAACTTGTTTTGAGCTTTTAGGTTTTCACTTAAAAACTTTAAAACAATATTTAACTATGATTTTTCTGGAACTCTAAATTGCTATTCAAAATTCTATGTCATTGTAAAATATAAATATTGCACTGTTGATATAAGATGTCCATTTAATGGATATTAATAATTATATATTGAACCTTCCTTTCAAAAATCCTGCATTATTACCCTTCTAATCACCCAACCATCTCCTCTTTTTCTCTCTAACAAATAGCTAAACAAATAAATAAATAATTAGTCCAGATTCTACATGGAATAATGTTGCATTTCACCAAGCATACAGATGAATAGATATTTAATGAAGTACTAGTTTTTCCCTCAGAAAATGAAGAAAATCCAGTGAATGGAAAATAGGGGTCACTCTGTGTTGCATTGCAAAGTAATAGTTATTGGAGTATTGAATCCGCTAACAGGAAAATTTGAAAATGATGAAGAGCATTCAGACAAGAAACTAGAAAGCTGGGGGAGGTGAAAAGGGGAAGCTGGAAGCCTTGTGCTATGCTGATAGCAAGTGTGATAGCAAAAATGATTGTTTTGTTTCCCAGGGTGGAGAGGAAGGGCTGCAGACATTGTTGCTCTTTGTCTCACATGAGAAAAAAAATCCTCATTTCCCCTTAGCAGGGGCAATCTGTGCTGAGCCAAGGGTGATTTACCTTGAGAAGAATAAACAGCTCAGAAAAGCTTCACCTGAAAATGTTGTAAGTCAAACAAATCTGAAACCTGGCTGGAATCAAACGAGCAATTTAATGTCTGATATATCCTCAAGATGTATCTTCTTGGGCAGGGAACTGCTCTGGGTTTGTTGACTCGGTCACTGAGCTTTTTTGCCCAACTTCAATGGCAGTACTGTTAAACTCTGGCTCTGAATTTAATTGACGCTTATTTATGTGTGAGTGTCAAAGAATGGAGTACAAGTAGCTATAAATATTTTACACTGTGAGTATAGCCAATGGTTACTACACATTCTCAAGCTCTGAAATAAGCAAGTGGATTATGCCATGCAAGAAATGTTTATGTGTTTTTCATTAAATGATCAGTACATTAAATCCTTAAGCATTTTAAAATGAAGATCTAGTCTTTTTCTCCAAAGTGACCCACAACACTAAAAAAAATATTTTTTTTTCCTCCTTCTCTCTTAATTCATAAGTCCCTTTTACATTCCTAAGGGAAAAAAACAAAATAAAAGGACGAAATATTTTAAAGTAAAGAAGCATTTCGTCAAGCCCGGACAGAAAACAGACGAATTTATTCTGCAACACTGGTCAGACTCTTGTCTTCTAGGGAGAAAAGCAAAATCTATTTCCTTAGAATAATTAAAATTATCAAGAATATTGTCAGATAGATGTGTTTGGTGGGTGTTTTTAAAATTTTGTTTAAAATTTATTTTGAAGGCATAGAAGCAACTTGAAAGAAATATCTAGAGTAACTGCTAATTCAAACTAGCCACCCTTCTTTTCTCCTTTGAGAAATGTGCTATATAAATAGAATGTATCTCTAGGAATACTTGTTAAATCACTAAATGTACATTATTTGCTTTGGTATAATAACAAGTATACCTATTATTAAGCACAGCATGCTTAATAATATTCTAGCAATTCACACTCAAATCAATAGAGAGAAATTAACCCCTGCTGTGGGTGCATCACTCCTGTTGTGTGGAGCATACATCTCATGATGGGACAAATCACTCTCTGAAGGGGCCTATGATGCCTACATCATTAAAGATAAAAAGTTTTTATATGAATAACTTTGATTAGCTGATTAATTCTTAGGTAAAATCAGGTAAGATTACTATCCCATTAATATATTAAATTCCAAGAGGAATTTTGTACTAATCAGTATTTAGAAGTCCAGTAGAAGCTTTTATGGGAACATGAGCATCATTTGCTTGCACTGTGTTTTCAACATACTTTTAAAAATCATGTAGTATTTTGCCTAAAATCTATCCAGGGACACATGTACCTCCATATCTTCACTGGGTACAACCAAACTATTATCTTCTGCAAATACAGGTTTGCAATTTCTTCTCATGGCTGAAACGTCTAAAGCAGATGCAATATGTTTAGCAAGGCATCTTTCTAGAAACATTAAGTCATAGGAATGCTTCCTCAGGCCGCAGCTATTGAGGTACAATCAGGACATTTCTGGTTTACCTGCACTTATCTGGACCTTTTCATATTACTCACGTGCCCTCACAAAGGCACGTGAGTAAACACAAAGCAATTTAATGCTGTCATTAAAATTCTAGTGATACTTATGCCCCTGTTTGTTACTAAGGCATGAAGTTACACAAAGTCTGAATACAAAATCCATGTAGGTCTTTTAAGATAGTTCCTGGTGCCAAATGATTTTTTATTTGGATCAAACAAGAGGCAGTTTAATACAATCTGATACAATGCACCGACACAAACTGGTAAGAAATAACACTACCATTTAAGCATTCTTTGGGTTTTTTCCCTTTTCCAGTCTTCAGCCCTTGTAACGCACTGTTCACATCCAAGACCATTCAAATTATTTTTTCATTTCCAATCATTTTCATTGCCAAGAATGCTTTTATTAATCTTAAATAAGGCAAATTACACTGCAGCTTTAATGAAACGTATGACAGTTCTCTAGAGCTCTAAGAAGTACAATAGTTCAAGGAATAATTAATACAATAACATCACAGGAAAACTGTTATTTAAAATTTAATAAAAGAACTTACCGGCCCAAAACACCCAAATATACATTCTGGGAATTTTTGTTATTGTTGAAATTGAACATCTGATCTCTTTGCAAATAATAAAACCAGTGTTTGTGAGGCAGTATCCTGGTGATGGTTCAAATAATGTAGACTTTTTAGACCCTCTGCAGCCTTTCATTTTCAAATTTTCTAGTTTCATTCTTAATGCATAAACTGTATGAAAAAATAACCAGAGTACTGAATTATTGCAGAGCATTGAATTATTCCTGAGCATCTGTTGATCTGTCTCAGAATTGTCCTTGAATAATTTTAGCCTTCTATGGAGGAAGGAAAGAAAGAAAGAAAGAAAGAAAGAAAGAAAGAAAGAAAGAAAGAAAAAGAAAGAAAGAAAGAAAAAGAAAAGAAAGAAAGAGGTTTGGATGAAACAAATAGGTGCTAGGTAAACTCATCTAGGCTGCCTTTCCCACAGAATTTGGACAAAAATAATCTTTTGAGGTCACTCTCAATCTTTGCTCTTCTATGATTCTATAATTAAAAATGTAGTTTCTAACAGTAAAAGTAATCCAAAATCCACTTATTTACCAACGCTATTTACCTTTATTTTCACTCATTATCTCCTGCCTTCTGAGTTATAACATTTTAATTTATACGGAAATCTCTAGAGGCCTGGGATTGTCTGTTTTCCAGTTTTTATAGGGACAATTAAATTGGTTTGTATAAGGACAATTATGAAGGGCATACTGAACCTATATAAGTTAAAAATGTGTGTGCAGGTGTCAAAAAACTGAAAGAACTCTTCAATATTTGCAGTTGTATAATGTTACATACATACATAATTTCACTTTGGAGGCAAGTGCTGACACATAGAATATTCTTACAAAGACTTTGCTCAACTCCACAATTTCAAGAAATTTAACTAGTTTGAATAACATGCCATAAAATAAAATACATACTTTGTTACTTGAGTACTGATTGGAATAAAAAATCAAAATCCAACCTATTTAAGGTTTTGTCTTATTCTTCACAAACAGGCAAAAAATCAAGAATCTTGATATTTATTTCAATCTTCATAACAAAGAAGATTTTTAATAACAATAAAGAGCTCCTTTCAAATGATTTATTTTTCAAATGACCTGATATTCACTTGCTAGTTGTTTTCTATTGAATTTTTCCACTGAATTCCAATTTCTTCTATAGATAAATTACTTAAAATTTGTTTTTATTAGTATTCTTTTTTTTTTCAGCAAATATATACATGTCTTAACCATGCACATTTATAATTCAACAGAAATAATTAAACAGCTAAGGGCCAGGATAAGACCCTTGATTAAAAAAAAATTTAAAAAATACCAAATAATGTCTTTGCAGGCACGCACTTCCTAAACTCTGTTTTTCAGAAGTATATATTTTGTCTCCTTTGCATAAAAGGAGGCTTTTGGCCAGACCCTAAAGACATGAAAGAAATAGAACACAAAGACTGGCTTACAAGGACAATGAGTAAGTTCAGGGAATCCACTATCATTTGGAACAACCTTTAGATCTTTCTTGGGTCCCTGAGGATACTGAAAAGTAGAGAGTTTCAAAAACAGATTAAAAAAATTTGGAGGGTTCCTGCAGACCTACAATATTTAGAGACAAATCTTTCCTTGCAAATCGGATGAGAAGGCTACAGGTGTTAAAGCTGCTGCTGGGAAGGCAATCCTTAGGAGAAGGTTGCATTTACAGAAATTTTGAAACCAGACCCTACTGAACTGCCCTGTTGTTTGTAACTGGTGAAGGTGGGTTTCCCCAAGCTGCATTTGAGCACCTACTTCCCAGCAAGTCGGGGTGCAGGAGTCTCTGAAAAACCCTACTGTGGACCAAACCTCAAAAGAACAAGTAGACCACCAAAAAGTAAGGTGGACTGTGGGAAGCTACTGAATCCTGCATCCCAATAGAGGGGTGGCTGCCACAGCTCTATGTCTCCCAGGTTCAGCCAGGAACAAGGCTGAATTTGACCGTGTCTGTTTAAAAAGTCATTAACTTTCAAATCTCTTCTTCATCTCTACTTAATAAAGTAGTTACAGCTCAAGGAAGTAAAAAACAAAGAACAATTATTAGCTTTGTTTATTAAAAAAAAAAAATTAGTCCTTTCATACATCCTTTTTTGAGAGTTCATACTATATTATTATCATTATTCCCTCACTTGAGAAAAGTTTGTGGCACTTTAATTATTATCCATTATCCTGCTCATTAAAAGGCAAATAAAAAACTTCTTTGATGTTTCAGCATAATTTGTAGTCTTTGCCCATGGTAAAATATAATGATGTTGCAATAAATTTTAATGCGTAACCTCTGTCTTTGACTGGAAATAAACCACAAATATGTATGATGACAAGTGCTGCATGCTGCCATTGTTGGGACATAGATTTCATAAAGAAGAATAAAAAGTTGATTGTTAAATATTTCTTTTTAAATTACAAAATATATGTATACATATAAGACACACACACAAAATTAAAAATAAAATCAGAAATAAATATCTCTACCTTGGAATAATCTGACTTTTTAGAGCTTTGAAAGGTGCATTCAGATTATAAACTTGGTGTATCATGAGAAAGAAGCAGCTCAAAGTATTGGAAGTTGCCTTCTCTGTTCTCTCTTATTGGCTGTGACAGAAAGAAATTTAAAAATTGTGTCAGTGTGTAGCGTTGCATTCAGCTCTTCTGGTAACAAGAGGATAGGCAAGATTTTCTGTAACTCTGAAAGAAATACCTGTTTTACAGAGATTACTTACTTCTGATTGACATGGTAAGGAGAAAATTAATTTCATTAGTAATTTCTCTTTTGCTTACTAAATGTAAGGTGAGTAAACCAGGGCATCAAAGAAATTTAGCCAAAATATTTATTTTCCTGCAGCAAAAACAAAATAAGTAGCTGCATCATTAAAGCAGAAAGACCCTGCCAAGGTAAGCATTACTTATCAGCGAAGCATGCTGGCTTTAGCAGAGCAAATCTCCTACTTCCCTCTGGGGAAATGGGGAAGAAAAGTAAGGCTGATCAGATGGTTGATAGATGAGGATATATTTCATTTCCCCCCAGAAGGACATTCTGCATCTACTAAACTTTTCCTATCTCCTTGTTCTCCTTGTTCCCACTCTCTGACTTTTTTTTCTTCATTCTGAAAGATTTCTGAGGACGTTTCTATGACATGCATTAAGAACTGTTTTGCGCTGTTTTGTGTTGTGATTTTCCTTCAGCCTATACAAATGTAGGCCTGTTTTCTCTAAAAAATACCCCTTGATTCCTTGAAGAAAAAAAAGATGATTTTACAAAGCTTAAGTAATGAAGAAAAGGGGAAAAATGGCCTACAGAAATTGTCTGTCAACATTCCTGATCACAGCTGATAACAGTGGTGAAAACTACCACCTGCCATCCCCCAGCATGCTTAAAAATACATCCTTCTCTTGGGTGCTCTGAACAGTTATGAATACAAAGACTAATTAGCTTTTTGAACTCAGAAGTCCATTTTCTTAGATTGGATTTGAGTTTTGGGTTAAATGTTTTGATGAGTGAAGAGTACCTACATATTTGTGTACATAAGATGATTTCCCTCACTGCGGTCTTTGTGAGCATCTCTTGCATCAGGTTGCTGCAATGCACCCCTTTTTACAAACAGAGACTGGATTTAATTTCCTAATCAGTTTCATTTATTACAAGTCTAGAGAGTATAGAGTTGCAGAAAGCTGGGAAGAGATGCTCTTTTTTTTTTTTTTTTTTTTAAGCCAGTGTCAATAATTCAACCTTTTATAAAAATGAAATTTCTCCTTTGATGATGCAAAAGTTTTTATTTCATTTCACATCAAATCAGAATCAAAATTACTATAATGATGTGATAAAAACTTATAATGAATGCAAGTAAATGTATTTTTTTTCTCAGTTTTTTCTCTTCAATTGTATTAAAAATAGGCATAGCATTCCAAGCAAATATCCAAGACCTAACAGCAAGATAGGCAAAAGCAGACTTTGTTCACCACTCCAATTTAATTAGAAAAATTGATCTGAAGTTGGTCTTTTGGTTCCAAGAGCTATCCAGCACCAGATAAGGGAAGTGACATTGCTGTCAACTCTTCATAAAGACAATAATGCCTGGAAATCAATATTAGCTGTACGAGATACCTGTGTATCCTATATTGCAGCAAAATATATTAGAAATTTTTCTATGGGTTTCCTGGTGTTAAAAGTATCCTTTGTGCTTTTCAAACATATGAAATTCCCAAAGAAACACAGTCTTAAGCCAAAAAAATTATTATTCAAAGTCTTATACCTGACAGTATTAAGAACTTTAGATTCCAAAGAAAGAGATAAACAGCATGAGGCTTGTTTGTTTGTTTGTTTGTTTCTTTCCATTAGGGATTCTCCTTAGAAAATTAAATACCTGTATTTTTAATTATTTACATTTTTATGGAACAAAAAAATATTGCAGTGAAAAAGTGGTTTAGCTTGAATGAGAGTACCATGTGATTTTCAGGAAAAATTAATACTCCAGAGAAAAAAAAGGAGCTACTGAAATTTAGGTATCACCACTTCCATATTTGTATATTTGTTATCAGAATATTAAATCTATCTCAAGTCATATTGAATCTTGATACTTTCAAGGAAAGAAGTACAAGCTGCCCGATCCAGAAGGTCACATAAAGTAGTGCCAAATGCAGGTTCAAGACATTTAAGTTTAGAATATATATGACTTGTAGGCACAAGTTGTCGCTGTTGAACCCGGGACGGTGAGAAATGACACAACCAAGATCCAGAGAAAATGGCTTATTTAATTAATTATAAATTGGTTTCTATAACTTGATTCGCAAGAGTAGCATAGTACTATTGGTCCCTTGGTCAACCACCTCCTAGAATGATTGGTGGAGGCTATACAACACCCATTTCAAAATATTTTCCCCAGTGTACCATAACAACACTAACTGAACAACAGCAGGTGCAAAGATAGAGAATTAGCTTACAAAAACTCATAGCAGTGTTTTGCATAGTTTTTGTGACAGACACAGAGTTCTCACAGAATGCTGCAGAAAGCTGAAAAATCCCTCCACTAAAGCTTTTCAGTGTCCACAATAACTGTCTTGTTCAATAGGCTACGGGATAAAAAAATAAGCCAAGGTGATTTTGTAAATTAGATTGGAAGGGTGTTTTGGTTGGTTGGTTTGGTTAACGATCCATCTATCAAATTCTGTTGAATTCATAAAGGAACTCTTTTTAATAAATGATTTATTAAAAATACCTGTTCATCCTCTTCAAATAAACCTTTTTCTGACTTCCAGGAGGAAGATAGTATTGTACTGGAGAAGCAGGATTCTGTAGTTCCAGGCAGTGTATCTTCACAACTCAGAAATAAGACATTCTGCCACTGAATAACATTCCAGATTTGTTATCAAAGAATCATTCCTCACAGAAAAAAAGTGGGAAAATCAGATATTTATTATCAATGTAAAGAAAATGTTGTGCAAATGCAGTGCCAATCCAAATCACTTCCACATATTTTTTTTTTATTTAGATTATAATGAGGGTGTATATTTTTATATTCAGGAGATTAAAATGATCAACAACATAAAACAGAACAAGCAGAAAACTCCAAACAAAATCAGCAAACAACTAGCTAATTTGTTTCAAAACCTAATCCTCTACTTCCAGAAAGTTTCTTATAAAGCCTATGAACATATGTGAGATCAATCACAACAGATTTTTTTCAGAATTCAATGACTCTGGGTTTATATCATGATGTTTCTACAAACGATCAAGTTTTTAAATCCTTGGTACCTGAGCATTCCCCTCACATGTATTATGTGAAATTTGGGTTTTAACTACTCTGATCAACAGGGTAATAGCCATCTAGACACAAACTCACGATCTGTATTTATTAAACCAGACTTTGAATTCCAGAACAGGGAGAAAAATCTCACTGATTTTTAGACACTGGGAACATCACTACACTTGTCCTTTTTGTGCACTGATCAATGTGTGTTGCTGACCAGATACAAATTTAACATTTTTAAAAACAACACATGATCTTAAGTCATGAGCATCTACTGAAACACAATTAGTGTGTTTGGCCGGCATTCATACTCTGTGCTTGGTTTTGCAAGGGAAAAGCTGCATGCAATTCATCAGCATTCCTCTCTGCTTTCCAAATCTATCTGATTTCAGTTACAGTCTGTGGCTTATTTAGCTTTTAATTTGTTTTCCACAGGTGCTTTTTTTAGATGTATATATATTTCACTGGAGTGCCACTGAGTTACAATTTTTCTAACACACAGAAAAGAAAAATAAATGTACCCATTATTCCAGCATTATTTTTCTGTCCCAGTGGGATTTGTATTTCCACAAACTGAGTGCCTGAAAGGACTGAAATATGTATCCTATGGATGATTTGGAACTGAAGATGGAAGTTCTGGATGGCATAGTTAAAATATCTAAATTATTCACTCATTTATGTGAATTCTGAATGCCATGACTGCATTCGTTCCCTTGGTTCCCAGAGAGGATAATGTTTTAAGGATCGGTTGTATCAACAGTGCTGAAGCTCAGGAAGGGTTGAGCCCACCCAATTCATTGTGACCCAGTTGAAGCTGAAAAGATTTGCTCAGGGGAATTCAGGTCTTTTCTCAGGGGTTTAATTTTCTCTTCATCCAAGCCACCAAGAGGCTTTAAGGATATATTTATCATTTGAGGTTGTAAGGATATAAAAAGCAAAAGCATAATCCAAATGTTGTTTTTGCATCCTTTTTTTTTTTTTTTTAAGAATATAGTGAATAATGCAGATCACATAAAACGTAACGACAGCAATGAGCAAGTGAGCTGCTTGACCAAGAAAACAGATGGTGTTTTATACTTTATGCTGAGCTTGGTGCAAAGGGAATGTGGTACCTTATATTTCAGTTTCATGCTACTGTGAAGTGTGGATGACTAGTGTGTCCCTACAAACCAAGTCATCACAGCCTCTTCTTTTGTGCCATTTCTTTTTTTTTTTTAACATTTGCTCTTCCTCTTGTAGGTATATAATCTGCTGAAATTGAGAATATGAGGCTAGAATTTGCCCTTTAAGTTCTTCCAGTTTAAGTAAGGAATATCGAAAGAGATTTTTCAGCTGTGTGTTGGTAAATACACACTCTGCTCACAATTTATATTCACAAAGATTACATTTATTCAGTTCTGTTTGCTTATAATGCAGAATGGGTTAGCTTTAAAAAACTGGCAGTGCCCTGAAAGAGCTCTGGTAACAATGTAAAAGTACTGAAATAAAATAACAGTGCAGAGAAGCATTTGTATTATTAATAATTCAACGTATACATCCTTGAGGCAGAGAGAGAAGTTGATTTTTAACATGATAGTCCTAAATCCTGGAAGACACAGTAGACACACAAATTACACGTGTATTTCTCAGCTTTTTGTGCCTTAAATCTGGTTACAATAGCTATGCATGACTGGCAGTTTTCATACAGCATGAGTCAGGAACAGCTTCTGAAATTCCAGATTACTTCAATATTACAGAATATTTGCAGCACTTAAACATTTACACTGCTTTAGTAGTTGAAAGGTTTAGAAATGAGCATCAGCTAAAACTCAGACTGGTTTTGCTTTGAAAGTATCAAAGATCTGGCTAGGAAAATACCACCTTGACCTGCAGGCAAACATGCTGAGCAAGTTCAGTTTGTCTCTAAGTTGTAAATTATATGGGATGACACCTATAGCACAGAAAAACTCCCATCTATCTGTTTTCTACCTTTAATAATCTGAAAGCATCTGCGGGAGAATATATCAAAGGAGATGGCTGAAACCTGAGAAAAAATGTGATGTAGTTGAAGTGCTAAAGCATTAGCGTGGGGACAAAATAATATTTAGGAGTTGTGGTTGAGGATTTTATCATACACCCACACAAAGTGGGATCTGGAGAAGATGCAGAGGCCTTTAGCTTATCCTTTGCTAGTGCCTCCCCATTAATTTGGTACCCTCCAGCCCTGGTGTTGCATTGCCTGGTGCCACACTACTGTCTTTGTTTGCAGTGCTGTTTAGACTGTACTCACACTGGTCACAGACCACTCATTTCCCCTGTGTGCAGCATTGCAGCACAGACCTGGATCGTGGTGAGGGCAATGAGTTGACCTCTGAAGTGGCCTGTAGTAATTGATTTGACGGGGCTGCAAAAAGCTACTCATCCTCTGACCTTGTCATGTAAGACCGTGCTGACATCGTTTTAATGTTGTATGTCACTGTTAATCCATTCATCGGCAAGAACATTTCTCTGTTCTGTCACAGCAACCACACCAGTCAGAGTTTCTTTCATAGATGTTTAAAAGGCATCCCTTTTCTACAAAATTTGTTCACATCACAAATGACCTTTTTATTGTAGCTTTGAGCTTTGGCAGGGGAGGTGACCCTGACAGTTTCAGTTTATTTTGCTCTTTCTCTCTTTCAACATTTCTTGTAATTGAAATGCTTTGCTTTACTAGCAGTGCGGATGAGTATTTCTCCTTGGCTTTGAGCTTCCTTTTTCTAGGTGCAGGACTCTGGTAAGGCCAGGGAAATACTGTATATAACACTGCAAATAAAGTCAGAACAAAAAGATACTGAAATTATGAAGATAAAATAAACCATAGACCATCTTACAGGGCACAACATGCTTCAAATAATGGCAAATTGAAAATTTCACTGAATAAAAATGCTGAAATGAAATGTTTTGATTCAGATGAAGCTATGAGGTCTTTTTTAGCTGAAAACTGTTCTGAAAAGATTTTAACAAATTGTAACTCAAATTTTTAAATAGTTCTCTGAAAAAGTGAAAAAACAAAATGTATAAAAAAACCCTAAAACCCCAACCTTCTGAAAGATGGGAATTGTCCTTATTGGAAAAGAAACCTAATTTCCATACACCTAGGGCAAACTCTACTATACTTTCTCTTATAAAGCAATGGTTTGCTGAAATCTTTGATAATTTTTTTTTGAAAAAGCAATATTTGCAGGATAAGTTACTACTCTACGTGAAAAAGGATGACACAGGATGGATGGTTCTGTGAGAGTAGTAAATGCAGTGAAGAATAAAAAATGAAAAACTGTATTTACTTCACAAAAACAGGCTAACATGCTGTTAAGATGGCAAATACAACAGCAGATTTAATGATATGATATTCTGTTTTAAGAGGCAAATAAGAAAAAGCAATAGACAAGAACAATACAGCCGTTGCTTGTACTTAGTTATAAATGAACCACTCTCATATGTTTCAATTGCCATGGATTTACAGTTTAATTATTTCATTTTAAAATGCTTTGATTTGAGAAAAGACCACAGTGACTAAAGAAATTTTATTGAATATATGTAAAGCATTAAAACGCTGAGTCCTTTGGGTCTGGCCACACAAAACTCTTAATAGAACCAATGCATTTTCAGCATTCTGTTTAACAAATACAGGTCAAATCTATGAGCAATTTAAAAATGATGTGAGTTGCAGAAATATAACCACTGATTTCCACAAAATGTGTTATTTAATAGAAGGGATATTATGTGTGGAGATGCCTCTACTACGAGATTTAAGCCAGTTCATCATCTTTGCAGTTGCAGGACAAAGGCATCTGAGAGCATAGCAGAGAATTCCTAGCACATGTGATGCTTTTCAGTGTATGCAATGGAATAGATAAACTGGTTAGGATGCAGTCAAGAAAGAGCCATGCCTAAAGGTTTTACTCATATTTCAATTCAGACGTTCAATTCCTATTTTGAAAAAATATGATGCTTCCCAGTATGTTCTGTTCTAGAGTTATCATACACCAGGCATCAAGACGTATATTTTAGGTGGTTAGATCTGAGGGGCATCTTATATATCTGAGACAGCCTTTGCCTCTAGGTATTTTGCAAAGGACTCCTTCAAATTTTCTGTGTTTGCATACCCACTTTTCATTATCCTCCTCCTCTCTCACTCTGCCTAGTTTTCTTTTCATTAACTCTGTATGTCTCATTTCCATTCTGCATCTGCAGAGAAGCTGGCTGAGGTCTGAAACAACATTGTTTGCAATCCACAAAATAGATTTCCCCTGATTTTCCCAGAAGAAAAATCACACATGCAATTCAATGAGTGCTAAATATATTGTTCTCAATATCTCCAAAGCCTCCTCTAGCCTTACAAAACAAGGCTTCAGATATCACTCTGATTAACACAGATTAAAATACCTGGTTTTGAAAATCCTTTGCAGAGTTTTTGTCGAAGGGATCTTACCTTTCTGTATATTCTCAAATGTTAACAAGTTTAGTAGTTCCCAGCATGACTTCTTAGCTTGATTTCAATTTTTTGTTAATCTCCATTACCTACTTTTCCATAAAAGAACACAGAATACATCATGAATGCATGAATACATCATCTGATATGAGCTAGATGGGGTGTTTCATAAGCAATATTCTTATTACATTCTAACATCATCAGATGAGAAATTATTGGAAAAATGCTTGCAAAATCAGTGATTAAAAAACAATTTGAAAGGTGAAAAGTTAATTGGGATGTGTTAATACCAAATGTATTAGAGAAGACAAGATGTGGTGTAGTAAACTTTAGAAGTATTAAACACCTTGATGATACTGTTCTGTCATGATGAAATGTGAAGAAAATTCTTTTAATACTTAAATCCACCGATACTTAAATATAAAATTCAATATCATCAGCAGGGCAAAATCCAGTGTTAGAAAAGCCTTTGTAGGTAAGCATATGATCCTAATTTCTTAAATATTAAAGAAGGTCTTCTAAAATGGGTATCATTTAGCTTTTTTACTTTTAGAGTTAACACTTGAGAACTAAAGAAAATTAACAAACTGCAGCAGCTTCTGAGCTAACGTCCTGTGATCATCACAAGCTCTTTTCTTGACAGCCTCATCCAAGGAATCAGGATAAATGCTAATTC
Source organism: Eulacestoma nigropectus (assembly GCA_013397775.1). Taxonomy (NCBI): domain Eukaryota; kingdom Metazoa; phylum Chordata; class Aves; order Passeriformes; genus Eulacestoma; species Eulacestoma nigropectus. Next base: position 6,296,028 of record VZTE01005755.1, read on the forward strand.
TCTGATTTTCATATTTTAGCAAATTGGCTCTCTTATCAGTTACCGTTATACAGACTTTCTCATGAAAATCGGCAGAAAATGGCAAATTAGAGATAGAGCTTCTTTAATGTCTTGACTGCCTTCTAAGAGGCACAAGTATGTTTCTGCTGCTATTAAAACATTTCTTGTCTGGACAACTAATAAACATAGTGAAACGAACCAATGAAAATGGTGTTGGGTCTGTAAGGACACCTACAAATTTTCCTTCTATCTTCCCAATCCAATTTCCTTTGGACTGACATTAGAAGCTCCTTAGTACCATGATGTCTTTTGTCATTCCCATAAGAGCATTGATCAGCTTGCAATCTCACTTCTTTACAATTCCTTCTTTTCCCCCAACATTTCATCCTAAAGTGCAGCAAGGCTTGAGGCTCCTATTAATGATCCTTAAGCATTAAACAGCTTTCATAAGGTCAGAGACAGTCGCCTCCTCTATTCACATTTATGTTTCTTGAAAGCCCCTTTTTATCCTCAGCTCTGTGAAGCTTATCGGTATGGAAATTATATTTTATGTTTTTTACACACCCCATACTCTTTTTAATTTCCATCTTCTTTTTTCTTCTCTTCCTGTTCTTTAGAACATGAGCCTCAAGAGGAGCCTTGTCAAAGAATGATAAGTGGTGGTTTGGATTGGAACGGATCTTAAAGATCATCCAGTTCCAACCCCCTTGCCATGGGCAGGGACACCTTCCACTAGTCCAGGTTGCTCAAAACCCTTCCAAGTTGCTCTTCATTCCTCATGGCCATGAATAATGAATGTTCTAGCTTCAACTTTTAGAGAAATGTTGAATAGACTGAAATATTAATTATCTTTTTTAAAATATGATAAATAGTTCACTAACATAAAGTAATTTAATGGAGAAGAGTGTTCTTTCATTGGCCCTATGTGTCTAAAAATACAAACCTATCTGAAAATTTGAAAAGAGGTGGAAGAACAGATTCGTGCTGCAGGATGGTTATGATAAGGTGTTTTAGCCTACAAAGCTCTCTAAAATGTAGGCCAAAAACCAAAATAGGGACTGAGCTCTGTTTTGTTACAGGTTCCTTGTATCTGCCTGATCTCCCTTCATGCTCCCTGTCCAGCTAATCTGTTTCTTCTCTTCTTCATTTTGGGCTCCCACCAAGCCAACTCATTATGCAAATTTTCAGTGTACAAAAGGGGAACTCTCACCCCCACCAGAATCCTTCTGCAGAATAAAAATGTGTTTCATCTGTGTTGTATTCTAATGTCTTAATTTCCATCACTATAATTGGAGTATTTTCTTATGAGGAATCACCATACCAAGAAGATAATTGTGTATGACTGGTTTCTAAGGCTATCTTTTTCTGAGAAGTTTGGTAAAAAATAAGAGATTCAGAACAAAACTGACAGCTATCCAGAAATAGTTTTGTAATAACTATTAACAAATGGCATTAGTTTTAATAATAATATAGAATGCCCACTTTCAGAGTGCAGGGAACAAGGCTGAATCTCACAGTATTAATAGAAAAAGCAGCCTTCTCATTGTTACTTATTTTTATTTTAGCCTTCACCAAAGCTGACAGTATCTCTGTGAATTTCATAAGCAGACCTCTGCAAGCTGTTCAGAATTGCAAATATATACGGTGAGCTTTCCAAAGCAATAACATGCTAATCCAGTGATTAGTCCTGCTGTTATCACAGTGTGGGTTGTAAAAAAAGCAAGTTTTAAACATAAATAAATAAATAAATAAAATAAAATAAAATAAATACACACCTTCCCCCCCC
>VZTE01005755.1:6300028-6366239 GCA_013397775.1 Eulacestoma nigropectus
TTTTTTGGCTGTGTGGTCAGTTTCATGTCCTTCCAGATATTCACGAATGCTGGTGGAACTTCAGGGTAGTTTCTTGACAAGGAGAGGTGAAAAGGGAGGTTATCTTCTTTCCATGAGGAAAGGTCTTATGAGAGGGCTCTGTGATTTTTTTCCCCTCTTCTGTCCATCAACTTTAGAAACTGTCAGTCAGTTCTAACTAAATGGCATAATTTCTTCAGAGAAGAAAAGATGTTGCAAAGAATATTAGATGCAAGAGAGGCATCAGAGTTTGTCTGTTGGCTGGAGACCACATGCACCATTTGCTTTGGCTAGTAATTAAAGGGGTTGAATCTGGCCTGGTGTCATACTGTGGCTGATGACGATATACAAATACCACAACAAAGAGCCTGTGAACAAAAGTTCTCATAATTTAGGGTGAGAGCTTTGCCATATTACACATGTAAAGCACCCATAGTCTGCACGAAGGTGCATGTAGGTCACTACTCTGCCAGAGGTGATGTGAGACATTACACAGGGAAAATTTGCCAGCCTGGACACCGTCTTCCTCAATACTCAGCATCAGAGTTGTGTGATTATGGATGAGAATCTCTAATCCCTATTGCACATGAAGTAGTCTAATTATTTTTTTAACCTAATTATGTTGTCTGCCTCCAAGGAGTTAGTTTGCCTCTTTGTTTTGTTACTATGATTAATGACAACATCTTCTCATACCAACCCATATATAGCAGGGAGCACAGAATCATAGAATTATTTGGTTGGAAGAGACAATAAAATGTCATGTGGCCCAATCTCATTTTACACTACTTTCATTCGATCAGCTTGCTCAAAGTGCCTTTGAACACTTCCAGGGATGAGGCAGACACAACTTTTCTGAACAACCTGTGCCAGTGTCTCAGCAACCTAGTAAAAAAAAAAAAACAACTTCATTATGTCCAATCTAAACCTACCTACTTAGAGTTTAAAACTATTGCCCCCTGTCCAGTCATTATGGGTTTTGGCAAAAAGTTCGTCCTCTCGTAGCCCTGTTTATTTACAGGGAGGAGCTCTAAGGTCTCCCGGGACCCTTTTCTTCTCCATGCCAAACAACTCCAACTCTCTCAGCCTGTCTTAATGGGAGAGATTCCATCCCTCATCTGTGAAAAGGGAAAGAGAAGAGACAAATGAGACAAAACCAAGGTTTGTGACAAGGTCAGTTAAGTCTCCTGTCCAGATCTAAACCTCAGTAAGTGAGAATCCTAGTGCTCCCATTTCCCTCTTTGTGAAGAAAATTACACTGTCACTTTGTCTGGTTTTGTTTTACATCACATTATTCTGAATTTCTTGAGTCATTCTGAGAGAATGATTTACCTTTTTATTAACCAAATTGTTGTTTTGTTGAGTTAAAACATCTCAAAACCTCTTAAAACCTCTGTTTCTCATGTCCAGGAGGTTTTTAACAGCATATAAAAATCTTTTTTTTGGCGTTTGTATGGAGGGAAGGTCCTCCTAAATTATAAGTCATAAAGCACTTTCCCTGTGGAGTTAAGAATCCAGTATTTATTGTATTATTTCTTGAAAGTAGAGACTGCTGGGAATGCTTTGACTGGAGTATTCAAAAAGACTCCTCCTCTGATTAAGGGTTCTCATAATTTTGTTTACAGAAAATTATTTTTAAAATAAAAGAAAGTCTCTCAATTAGAATTTGGGTTTTTTTTATATATACTTCAAGTGTAGAACCACAGGAAGAGTAAGAAAACTGTTATCTGAACAACAAAAAACACCCCATCCTACCCCCAGTGTTTAAGCAAACTCTAATTTTCAATATTGTAATTAATTCTTTCCTGTACTATGTAAGCATCTACAGCTATTTAATAAAAAAAAAATGACATTTCCTGATATTGATTTGCTATTTGACTTCCAACATTCCAACCAAGAAATTTTCGTTTTGACATCCTGTTCAATAAGTTGCATTGTGATAATTCAAGAGATCCAAAAGGAAAAATTTCCACAAGTTTTACCACTGTTTGATGCTGAATTTCCCCTCTTCTAAAGTAAGAGTACCTCGTTTTAACCAAGACACAAAGTTTGAGTAAAAAACTGGTTTACACAGTCTTACAGCAGAGGAATTAAAAGTTGAAATTCATGACAAAGAAGGAACACCAGATTTTTGAAATGGGACACTTTCCAGTTCATGGGTCTAGAACTCCTGGGGTGAAGGTGTGGGAAAAAAATGGAAGCTCTGAAGTGTTCCAACAGCTACTTCAGTGGGACTCACGGAGTGTAGGACAGCAGGGCAGACCATGGAATTCACCAGCCATGCTCTCTAAATGTAGCCTAGGCATCCTTATCTTCCTTATATACATAGGTGCTTTACAAGCTGTAACTCATACAGTATTTTTCCACAGCATATATATACTAAGTGCCATAATCTCCAGCTAAAGAAGTTTTGTCCCATTAAAAGAAAAAAATAATAATTTTTGAAACAAACACAACTTTTAAAACTATTATTTATTTCTTTATTTAACTGCAGAATGGCATTGGGTTTGATTTATTCTGTGTACTGATTGAGTATTCCACCTCACTTCTAAGTGAAGCTCAAAAGTACCGAGGAGTTTCTAGGCTGAATCTAAGCCATCTGCCTTCAGAAACATGCAGTTCTCAAAGTCAATGCTTCTCTCCTCAATGCTTCTCGCTAAATGATGCCAGGTAACAGAAGCTGAAGCATGGTCTGGCCCGAAGACAAGCTTTTGGCAGAGAGGGAAACTGGTACAAAACTGAGATGTGTGCAATTTTTTACACAGTTTCAAAAAGAGTTTCTGTGCCTACTTTGAATGTAGCATCGTCTTTTGGTGGAATCCTTGGAAGAGAGGTTTTACCAACATAAGACAACAAAATTAATGCTAACATGCTGTTATTTTGAATTAAGTCTCTTATTCCCAAGACTATGCTAGTCCATCTGGGGATCAGTAGTTTGGTGTACACATGACGATATTGGAAGTAGGCTGATTACATTTCTTCTGCCTACTATTGCTGCCTGCCAGAGAGAAAACAAAATCCCCCCCTCCTTTATCCCCAAATGTTTCTGCTTTATCCCAAACTGACTGGCAAACTACAAAAAAAAGCATGTCCTTGTGCTCACTAGGGAGCAAACAGCATTTCTCCCTAGATGGTTCAATATTTCTCATGTCTTTGGTAACTAACACTACATTTGTGAATTACGATACAATTTTTCACAATATGTGACTAACTGCAAATCATTTGAAGCAAGCAAATTATCAATTTTCATTTTACTGGCAATTTGTTTTGTTAGCGGTTTACATTAATTGCTTCAAGAATTGTCAATTTGTGTGGGGTTCTCCTTTCATAGTTTAATTGTCTTGATATTGAATAATTAACTTTCTCACACTCTTCTATGTACTACTTCAATATGTTTAAAAGCTTTTACTCCTTGTTCACATTAAGACAATTTAATTACCTGACCTTTCTACTTTCCTTTAAGACAACAGCATTGTGTTGCAATTATTTAGGTTTTTCAAACATTTTCACAACCACATATTGATTCCAATTAATGTTTCTTTCTGACTAGTTTTAGTTCATAGTGAACTGACCTCTACATTTAAGTTCTTTTGTTAATTTATCTGCAAATGCCATTCTATTCTATGACTTTATGACTTATTTTTGTTTATTATTGCTTTTTTCCCTGTGTGAGTCACTTTCTTTTGAAAAAATTATGAGTAGAAAACTGTCTTTCTGATTTCAGTGTGTTGGAACTACACTTTGGGGGAAAAAACCAGAAAATTTTTGCTTGAAGTTTTCTTGGACATATCAGATCCATTAATTGATTATTGGCCTCATACATCTTTCCAAGATGGGTTTTTTTTTCCAGTTTTACTACTTTCTTAATCTCCATTCTTCCGTTTATTATTTTGCTTTACGCTAGCAACTGGAGGCTTCATCAAATGGAAGGCGTCGTGTTAAGAATTTTGGAAATGCAGTGCAAACTATGTCCTTGGACCAATACGTATGATGTTAGAGGTCACATCTAGAGCATAATATACAAACCTAATGTTGATTGTCATTAACGTGGATTGTTTCTCTCTAAGATACTCACATGGCTGTCACTACTTTGTAATATTAACTGCAACTTATCAAAAATCTTCAAAAATGTGAATATTGAGGAATTTCAACTACAGGCTTTATATACTTAGTTTCCTAGAAGACTTTATTCTTATCAAACTGGCATAAAATCATTCAGGCATTCTGTACCAAAAGGGAATTGAACCTCAGCCAGAACTTCAAACTATTGAAATTATCTGTAGAATTTCCTGTGTGCTAGTCAAAGAATTTTTTTAAAATTTTGTTGGGTAAAATTCCGTAGATAGACGGAGATATTTTTTTTCTCCCAAATTAAATTTTTTTAATCTTACAATAAGTAAAATAAACCTTGCCAGGAATGATTGACATTTTAATGAGTACCAGTGAAGAAGTGATTTGGAATCCTTTTCTCCAATGGGTAAGCTGCAATGGGTTTTGTTTAAAAAGAACGACTAAAGAGTATTTGGTTAAATTCTGAACAAATAAATATCTAAAAAGAGTGCCCATTCAAGGGGGGAAGTCTAGTATTTTCCAGAACTTAGAAGGATAGATGTCTCATCCTTATTTTTATTTCTGAGATCTGAGTAAATCCTCATCCTTCATGGAAAAGACAGCCAGATCATTTAATCCTAGTGATAAAAATCTTATTTATTGCACAATAAATGATAAGAGTTTTGTGGTGAATGTTAAGGAATATGCTAAATCAGGGGGTTTACATATAATCTGGTGGAGAAGAATGTGTGTTTGGATGAGAAGCATTGAAAAAGCATTTTTGATGAGAGATTGCTGCACCAGCTTCTAAATTGCAATAAAGTTCACCAAGTCCAACTGAAGATGAACAACTGTTCACCAGTTAGAATGAAAACTTTTAACAGGTGAAGTCTTTTCTTAGTCTTGTTGAATCTAACTGGGATATATTCCAGGATACTAGAGACCCCATCAGGGCATGTTGGAGTCCAGGGTAAATGACAGTGGCACGACAGTAACATTTTAAGGACAGAGAATGCTGCTGTTTCTGACAAGGATGCTCGACTTCCTGCAATTATTGCACTTGGTCATGCTTGAGAGAGTAAAGTGAAAGCTGAATATCTTCTGGTTTAGACTTCACTTGCAAGGATCTGATGGTTGGATAACTCAGCATAAAATGATGCTTTAGCATTGGGATGATCCGGGGGCAACTTTTAAGGAGTGCTTAGCAGGTGCCTCAGGGAGACATGGAATGAAAGAATAGATTCAGGGAAAATAAATTGCATAAAAAGCTTTAAGATGGGAACAGTTTTTGAATACAGAGTGTAGGAGATGTAGAATTATTGCTGCTGTCAATATTTTTTTTTTTGCTCATCTGTGTCATTAGTTGCAATAGAAAGAAATAATTGGATTGTTTTCATCTGGAAAACGATGTAGGTGGTTTATGATTCCCCTTGGAAAGGCTATGGAGCTAAAAAACTAAGCTGTATGGTCAGAAAAAAAAACGTCTTCCATGTTAAAACACCTGTACAGGGAAGAGCAGAGATAGGAGATAGTACTTTGCAGTGATCTGTATGTGAGAAATGGATGGTTCAACATTGTGCTGTTGCATGGTGATAATAGAAGAAATTTTGACTGAGAAATTGTGTATTTTAATGTTGATTTTGGCGCTATACCTACTGATACAGAAACAGAAGTACTCACTGTTATGGAAATTTAACATGAGCCCCCACCTTGGTTATGTAATTGCATTTAAGACACACAAAGTTAAAAACCACTTTAATTCTTTAATATACTCTAATACTTATATACAATTCTTACCTGGTGATAATTATCCTCTGAGAGGGAGCAGGACAACAGGCTGCCTGTGTGCAATATAGAGATAAAATGCATCTTACATGGTATTTTCTTAATATCGCAGAAACAGAACCTTGGAACAGTAGCAAAGAGTCTTGACACTCAAATTTGAGAGATACTGTTTTTCACTTCCCCTTTGAACAGTTGTATTAATGAGGCAACAGCAGGGCTCATGTGAGTGCAAAGGTGTTTTCCTCACAGGTGCGTGCATCTTCCAAATTATAATTGAGGGAAGGTTGGCTAAGCCTCTACTTAATTTGGCACATTTGATCATGTTATATCTTAAGAGATTTTACTACTTGTCCTCTTCTGAGGTGCCTTTGAGTTTATGTGGCTTTTTTATAATTACTTGTGGAAGAAGAATTTCTGTCCTACCTATAGGAAGCTGAGACACAGAAATACTGTCAGACTTGCCCAAGATCATACCGAGATGGAATATGAAGGAAAATAATTCAACCAGCATGACTTCCCATGTTTCTCTCTAAATACCAAGCCTCTTTTAAGTGCTGTGAAATTTTTCGAAGGCTGTTGTAACACTAATACAGTCTTAACTCTTTGAAAATAACTTCTTTCAGTGTCTTTTGTTTTATCCTGTCAAGGTTGTTGTTGTAGAATTTCTTTACTGTATTAAAAAAAAAAAAAAAAGGAAAAAGCTTGCTGCTTCCAAAAACAGTAGGGGTGGGCTATTTGACAATGGAATCCTGTCCATATGGTGGTCAGAGAAATTATCTTAAATGCAGAGACAAGAATGAACTTGTCAAACAAGGCATTTATACAAAAACATCTAAATCAGTCAGCTGTAAAATGATTGTAAAGGAAAGCAGCTTAACATTCTGTTAGACAAATGTCTTATTGACCACAGCCACAGCTGCTGTTGTTGTTGCTGATGTTCAGGAAGGCTGGAGTCGCTGAAGCTTTCCTCAGTGTTAGAAGCATCCTGATGCTCTGAATCTTCCAACCCTTATGTATACGTATATTGAAGGAGTGTGTCCTTGCTTACACAAGGTGAAGGAGTTTCATAAGAGCTCTCTCCCTGGCAGACCTCCAGTTTGAAGCACCTGCAGCAAATAAAGCAGATGTCCCAAATACTTACTAGTGCATTGAATTGTTTTAATGTCCCTGGGCAAGTTTTTGGCTCAAGTCTGACTGATTTTAGAATAGTCTGCAAGTTAACTCCTAAGGTTCAATGTACAAGGCATTTACCAAGCAATCCTGAAAACAGAGCAGAGGACTGAGATATAATCAATCAAGTAATTTGAATCTTATGCCTTATCTAACAGAGCCTGGATTCCCTTCAAAAGAAGAAAATATCTGTTAAGGTAATGTAAATCATTAGTTCTTGGAAGATGATTCCTAAATAGGAAAAATGGAGAATCATGAAGAAAAAAAACAAACCAAACCAAATCAAAACCAAAAGCAAAAACAAACAAACAAAAAAATCCCAAAACAACAAAAAAAGGCGATAAAAAACTAGAATAAAATAGGAGAGCTATTTGTATGTTAATGAAAGTCCTCTCCAAATGGATGTAAATTTCTCACACAGTGAGTGAGCCATAGTTTGAATGCAGCAGAAAATAGTACCAAAACTTTAAACTGTGGAGATATAAAACAATTTTAATTCCCAAACCAGATGTAGAAGCAACTTCTCACAATTGCTGGCCACTTCTAATGTGAGCTTGCCAGCTCTTTGGAGCCTGCATAAACTCTTCAGATCATTGTTATTTCATGGGGCATTTGCTATTGTAAGGAATGGCAGAGCTTAATGCAACAAGTTGTGGTCAAAATGTTATTAAACTGTTGGTGTAGGGTCATACCAGTAGTTTTGCTAAAAGTGCTGAGAATGTGACCATCAGGCCTCTCCTCTGTGAAGTCTTAGGAAAATGGAAATACTCTTCTATCCAACACTGCTAGAACAGGGCTTCCAGCTATGGAAATCAGAAGGATATGCCACTGTTGCCTCAAGCTGCTGCTTAGAGCAGTTTGCTACTTTTCTATTAATTGTATTGAGAGACAATGGAACTTCTTTAGGAAGGTTCTGTTTATCACTGTTATCTTAAATGCAGATACTGTGGTAAGTGTATACACATATAATAATTCAAGCTACCACTCTGTATGAACTTCCATCATGTCCATTTCCACTGGCAAAGGGTGGACAACTTCTCTAGGACAGAAAGGGAAAAAATGTGCCACTGCCTAAAAAAGGGAGAAGGGTTGAAACCAGTTTATGCTGTTGATTAGTATGGGCCATAATTTGGTTTTCTGTCAAAGAATCACCGTGCCAGTCATCGGAAATGATGAGCAATCTTAAACTGATTGTAAATTGCAACTGACTGATTGGCAAAGTAGTCAGCTGAAGCTGAGGAAATCAACACTGGGCATGCAGAGCTCTTTCTCCTGCCAACAGGTCATGCACCTGCAGCAAGTTCAACAAAATGGCAGATCTTTCCAGTGCACAAAAGAGCACAAACTTGACAGTCCAACCCCATGCAAACACTTCACTGAAGTATCATTGGGTGTTTTGTTTCCCCTGTGACTTGGTCTTGGCCAGTATCCATCCACTCAGAGCCTCTTCAAATGACTGCTTGTGCACTTTATACAGCAATCTGGTTTTATTGGACAATCATTACAGTGCCCAGCTTCTGTGTAAAATTGCTCTGTACTTATTAGGAGAGATGTTGGCACTCAAATTACACTTTTTTCTCAAGACATTTGCCTTTTTTTTCCCTTGCCCTTTTGAGCAAGCATTAATGTGGATGAAAAGTGCAGGCTCCTGGGAAATTATTAGAAGAGAGTTCCCTGCCAGACTATTGATTTCACTGTGCTGGTTTTGATTTCCTGCACATAGCTGGTTAAACATGAATAGACTCAACAAAAGAATCATATTGATAAGTTAAGTTTAGCATGGCCAGTATATATGGATAAAAAAATTTAATGTCTACCTTATATAAAATACATATTTACAGCACACATTTTTGTGGAGGGCCTTCATAGACAATGTGAATCTTTTATAAAAATAACTGAGTTAAAATTCAGTGAAGCTTGGATTGCAGAGTTGTTGAAATGTTTGTTGTGCCAGCTAACATGAAAATCTTCCTTCCTCCCAAGACTGGAAAATAAGGGAAATTATTAATCTCTTAGGATCGGATCACTGGAGTAATTCCCCGAATCTCAGATATTTAGGTTTTTTTTTTTGTTGTTGATGCGCAGACTTTGTTTGATGTTGCTGCAATTATTTATGTACAAAGTGGCAGACAATAAGTACAAGATAGAAAACATTGGCAGTGATAAAGGGATCTGCAAGTGAGCTTTTCATGGTGCAGAACTGCAAACTCTACCCATGCTGCTGCTTGTGGATCATGAGCTGTGCACTCACACAGTAGAGCACATGGCCTGGATCTCCTTCAGGTCCTAGGAAGTGCATGCAGAGGGCATATTTTTATACATTTTTCAACTCAAAATGCACTCCAAAAAGGTTAAGTCCTCTGCTATAACTTGCTAGAACTCCCAGGCTTGGCAAAAGCCAAATGCACATATTGTATGCTTTGAATTGGCAGCAGATGAACGCGACTGTTGAGAGGAGAAAGAACCATGGAGCACGCCCTAGGATTGTGAGAGGGAAAGAGGACCATTTGAAACACTTCTCCTTACTCTGTCTTCAGCAGGAACTATTTGCTTCCTTCGAAACCTGAGCCTGAGAGATAACCAAAATGCATTGAGTGATGTCCAGGGTCTTAGACCATTTGCCAGGCTTGGCTTTCATTAGCACAACAAAAGTAGATCAAATAAACTGAAGAATGTGATGCCAACAATTTAATATATATTCTCCAGATATTTGAGGTCTTTTACCTTAGATTACCTCTAGCCTGGTCTGTGGGCAAAATATCCCTTATAAACATGTAGCCTGGAGCTGCCCAAAATATAACTTTGTCCCTGAATATCTCCTCTGAGAACAAGAGACCTTTCAGCAGACCATCCTCAGAAGTACCATGCTGCCTCTTCATCTGTTTTACAGGAGGTGATGAAAGGAGTTTGGGTGGTTGGTTTGCTTGGGTTTTTTCATGGTGTCAGCCCATTTTGAAGTTGGAACCAAGCTTAATTTCTTCTCTTGGCTAATGTCGGGAGTTATTTTTGCTCTGTGTCCTACCTGTCCTGTTCTTCCTGCTTCAAGAGCAATATCATATCACTGTCACCCAATTCCCTTCTTCTGCCAAGCTCCTGGTTGGGTCATTGGACCGAGGCAGGTACAGCAGGGAGGGAAAACTTGTATGTCTGCAGAATATGGCTTGGAGGAAACTCTTTATGACCTGTTATCAAAGTTCCTAGAATTACAGCTCATATTCTTGCACCTTTTCAATAGCACTGCTCTGTGCCAGTCAGAGGAAATTAATGAATGTAGGAGGAAAACTCAGATTAGTGGAAATGTAGTGTCTTCAGTGCAGAACTGGGAGGTGCAAAGAGGTAGAGTTGAAGTCTCTTGCTATAAGCTGTCCCCACACTTGGCATTAGCTGAGCAAATTTTTAGGAGTCCATACTTGATCTAAAGAACATGATTTTCCCATATTCTCAAGCTGTTGTCTCTGATACCTATGAGTCAACAGTTGGCTAGTTTGAGCTGTGGGACAAGCTGGCTGTGGTCAGGATGGTTGAGGTCTCCTTAACCATCACCCAAACACTACCCTTTTGATCGCTAACATCGCCCTCTCTCTTATACACAGCCATCTAGCCTTTGCTTCGTGTCTGTTCCTGAAGTGTATGAGCACTGCTTGACATGATCTTTCTTACAAACCTGTGTAGTTGTGATTTTATTTCAGAGCAAGCCTTGTGTCCTGGTTTTACCCCAGGCAGCAGCCAAGCCCCACGCAGGCACTCACTCATTCCCTCACGAGCAGAATCCAGGAGAGAATCAAGCGTAAAAGCTGGAAAACATGAGGGTTGGCATAAAAACAGTTTAATAGGGAAAACAAAAGTCACACACAGAAAGCTAACCAAGGAACTGATTCGTAGCTTCCCATGGTTGGGCAGGTGCAGCCATCTCCAAGAGAGCAGGGCCCCATCAGACGTAAGGATTCTTGGGAAGACAAACATCATCATTCCAAATGTCCTCCCCTTCTTTCTTCTACTCCCCCTTGATACACTGAGCATGATGTCATACGATCTGGAATATCTCTTTGGTCAGTTGGGTTCACCTATCCTGGAGGTGTCTCCTCTTAACCTCCCATGACCTCCCAGCCCCCTTGCCAGTGTGTCAGTATGAAAAGCAGAAAAGTCCTTGGCTCTGTATAAGCCCTGCCTATCAGTAACAAAAACATCTCTATATTATCAACCCTGTGTGCAGCACAAACACAGCCCCATACTATCCAATGTGAAGAAAATTAACTCTACCTCAGCCAAAACCAGCACACCTTGGTGAAACACTTAGACAGCCTTAGAGATATCTGGAGAAATTCTGTAAGAGAAAATGCAATGTCTGATTCCTCTTATCTCCAGCCTGAAGCTACTGCTTATTTCCATGCTGGGACAGAGCTTTTATAGCACTTGGGTATCTGTTTGTATTGCCAGAAAGGGTTTTTATTGTGCTGCTGGGTAATGCTATCATACTTGATCAACAAAGGAGTGTATACACATTGTTTTGGGTGCCATGTGGAAACCTGTGACTGATAAGCGGGTGGTTAGTGACCTCTGTCACAAATGCCCTCTGAGTAGAGGATGCTGGTTGTGCCCTGCAAAAACTTTGTGAGATTTTAGAGGGAGTTTTCTATCCCAGCTGGAACAGTGAAGACCAGTATTTTCAGCGACTTCATGAACAGTACTCATCACAGTTCCCAAATGTTGCCGGTGTTGTTTGTGCCCTTTTTGACTTTTTTGCATGCTACTGGGCTGCATTTACTGCTTCAGTGCCCCTCAGAATATCTCATCATCATTGTGTTACAGAGAAAGGTAGTTCATGGCTGCGATGGAGAGTTTTAGAAAGGGGAGAAAGGGGAGGTTTGCTAGCTTTTCACTCCTTCAGGTGATAGTGGGGTTAGCAGGGGCTATGGGTGAATGGAAGATTGATAAATCCTGTCTTAGTTGCTGACAGAGCTCACTGTGAGGCTGGATAAAGGGAGACAGTGACGGTTAATTAGGTCCCACAGGACAAAATCCGGCCTCCTTCACTTTGTCCAAGGAGACTTTCCCTTTCTCCTCTCACAGACAAAGAAGTTCCATGGTCCCTCACCACCACCATATTACCTCTTTAACTCTGACAAAAAAAAAATCTGTCCTGACCTAATGCCTATGTTTTGACTGCAACACACAATCAAAGTCCTGCAGCTCCACAGCCCCAAGCTGACTACCACAAAAGGACTTTGTAGCCCAGATGTTTCATACAGGTGCGTATACTTTTTGTGGATATGTCTGTTTTGCTATGTGCTTTTGTGAAAAGAGTATTTCTGGGAAATAATGAACAGTATGAAAAAGAGTCTAAACAAAAAAAATTCTTTTATTTAGAACCAGGGATGAATAGAGCCTGATCAGACTTGATATGGTCACAGATAATTGTGATTTTGTAACACATTTCTCTGTGTTAGTCAAGTTGAATATTTTTCAGGCATGATAGAGGCCTTTGCATTATTAAGGTGCCTCTACCACGTGGAGGTTTGATGAGAGGTTGTTACAGATTACAAGCTTGCTGCTTTTTCCTCACTACCACTTAATTTGTATCTTCACTTACTTTAATAAGCTAGAGAAAAGAATGCCAGCTTTTCTCCAATCTTCGACGTTCGTGGTGGAGCACATTTTTCTTTAGGACAGGGGAAATATTTTTCACCATGTTAGGTGAGTTGGGGTTATTAAGCCTGGAGAGGAGAAGGCTTTGGAGACACATTAGAGCACCTTCCAGTACCCAAAGGGGCTACAAGAGAGTTCAAGTGCGTGAAGAGACAGGACAAAGGGGAATGGCTTCAAACTGAGAGACTGAGAGGTTTAGTTTAGGTATTAGTGAGAAATTCTTCAATGTGAAGGTGGTCATGCTCTGGCACAAGTTGTGCAGAGAAGCTGTAGATGTCCATATTCCTGGAAGAGTTCAAGGAAAGGTTGAGTGCTTTGATCAACCTGATCTAGTGGAAGGTGTCCTTACCCATGACAGGGAGACTGGAACTAGAAGATTTTTAAGGCCCCTTCAAACCCAAACCAAACCATTCTGTGATTCTGTGATCCTTGAAATCCCTCTTTGCTGACTATCTGGACATTCCATGAAAAAAAGAACCACTATTGTCTTTCTTCGTGGTATTGATCTTTTTGAGGCAAGTGTGCTTTAAGGTAGCCTAGATTTCTACTATGTATACCTGCAAAAAGCATTTTTATGCCTGGATTCAGAGGCATGTTTGGGGTCTGAACACTGTTTAATGGAATAAACATGAAAAGAAATAATCATCAATACAAAATTAATGCATTTATAATATGTTTCTCCAAGAAAACTACAATAAGCTAGTTAGCTGGTTATTTGCTATTTGAATTGCTTATCATAATAGCAAATTTTTCCATGGAAGAAAGATCTCATGACTTACTGAACCATTTACTTATATGGACCTTGCTGGGAGATTTCCAGGCAGACGTGGAGAAGTCAAGCACCTCATTTATGACCGCAATAGGTCAAAAGACATAGAAAGAGTGAATTCAGGCTGTCTCATTCCCAGCCCTGAACACCAGATTACACTGTATTCTCTGTAGCTTTGTAAAACAACCCAACAACATAGTGATATTACAATCCTGCATCAAATTATCTTTGCATTGCATCCTTTCAAAACAAATTTGGCCCAGATGATTGCATTTAAATGGGAGCTTTGTTGAAAATATTTTTTACTAAAAAATATTGATTTTGTATAATAGACAGGATGTGTTTCTAAGAGATGTCAGACATTTTTTGTGTATATAAAAGTACATGAAAACATGGGTTTGATTTAAGCAATTGAAAGCATTACATCTTCTCTACATACTTTCTGGTTTTGAAAGATTAATTACTGGTTAAAAAGTATAATTTGGAAGTTGCCATTGTAAAACAGTAGTGACTCCAGTGTCAGATGCTAGGTAACGGTGTAGGCTGTGTAGTTTCCTAGTATCTGAAGCTGAAGCAAACACCATTTTGGTGCGACACTGCTCCCTCATGATTCAGGGTAAATTTTGTGCCATTGTATGAGATTTACCTGCCCTTGGGTGTGAGTTGTTCAGGGCTACACAGTTCGCTAGCCTTTCTGCTTCCCTTTTTTCCTCTTCTGGAAAGAAGTCAACAGTGGAAAGAGCATGTTCCCAGCCACTCAGAAGTTTTTTCCTGCCTCATGATAGGGAAAAGTGTTGGCTTCAGGTAGGAGCATGTACAACTGAATGGTAGTGCATGCAGAATCAGCTGATGGGGAAGGTGTTATGAATAGATGTGGGAGTTTAGATAAGTCCTTGCCTTTTGCCCAGGCCTCTGGCAGCAGGCAGTAACTTTACTGAGGCGGCCAGCACCCCAAAACCCACTCTCATTCGGAAGTTCTTTAATAATGGCTGATTCGGTCTATTATAGAATGAATTATTTATTTAATAGACAGAAAACTAACAGACATAAGACTTAGCACAAACTATATACTACACAGGAATGAGGACAAAATTGAAAAAGAACTACTAGTAGGTTAACATACAGTGCACGATAGGGTACCGTTTCAATTACAGCTAGCGAAGCAATGATATAACTAGGAATCAATGTATCTTACCATCCAATTGCTGATAAGGCACACGTCATTTCACTCAATCTTCGAAGAAGTAACCACAAAACCTGCGTCCAGATTCTGGGGAGAAGTCTCCCACACTTTCAGGGTGTGTGTGTAGAGGCTTCTGCCTCTGTGACAGTTCGTGTACCTTTTATAGTTTGTAAAACAGTGTCTCAGTCAGAAACATGTCCTTTATCTTTTCCCCACATCGGCTTTCTAGACTAAGGTGTGGATTCTTAGCTGATGTCTGAGCCCTTTTGGTGCCAGGGATGACCCCCTGCTGGGCCTTTCAGCCTCTGGGTTATCTCTTTATGCACCAGCTATCTTGTAGAGAGAGAAGTGGGGGGGGTAGATGTCCTGCCACAGAAGGGTCTGTAGGACACAGCTCCACCCTGTTGTTATAGTCACCAGTGTGTCAGAGGCAATGGTCAGCCTCACTAGTCTGGCCTTACTGTTGCAAGACTGAGGCATCTTGGCACTGTGACATTGCATTCTAACCTTGGGGATATCATAACATAAATTGTAAATGGTGATATTTTCCCACACAATTTCCGATTTTAAGTAAACAATTATAATTATCTGCCTTATCATTGCTTTTATAGAATACAGAATTGTTGAAATTAGAAGGGAACTCTGAAGGCTGTTTTGTCCAACCCATCCTGTCCCTCCTCCTACAGTTAGAACCACCTAAAGCTGGTTACCCAAGACCATGACTAGACAACTTTTGAATAATTCCACTGATCCTTATTCTCTGGTACTTCACAAACTCCCTGGGCAACACATCTAAATTATTAACATGAAGAGGTTATATAGAGGATGTAATGGATGTTAACATGCTTGAGCTTTCTAGACATTCCACTGAGCTCTCTTTGGACCAGGAAGGATTAAAAATATGACCTGTAGTAAAAATCTAATAAACTCTGCTTCAGCCACTGTGCTATGTCCCTTGAGGTGATAATGGTCTCCCCACTGAATCTACCCCCACATCCTGAAGTAGAGAGCTAATTCTCTCTGTGTTTATGAAAAACAGGTTTCAAGTCGCAGCAGGTAGACAATCTCCATCAGCACCGTTTGCTGATCCTCCTGCATCTCACGACCTTGTGGTCTGCTTGCCAACATCAATACATCCTCAACAGAGGCACAACTTCCACACAGCAAGTTTTCTATGCCAGGAATAAAATGCATTCACATTCCCCTCTGGCATCACCTCTGACATTCCTGTAGCCTATCCCTAAAAATAAGAAGGCTAGGCAATCACTAGTTGTATGAAGTTTAATGAAGACAATTGCCAGATCCTGCACCTGGGATGGGGCAACCCTGGATATACAGACAGACTGGGGAATGAGATTCTGGAGAGCAGTGACACGGAAAGGGACCTGGGGGGCCTGGCGGCCAGAAAGCTGAGTGTGAGTCAGCAGTGCCCTGGCAGCCAGCAGGGCCAAGCGTGTCCTGGGGTACATCAGGCACAGCATCGCCAGCCAGGAAAGGGAGGGGATTGTCCCGCTCTTCTCTGCACTGGGGCAGCCTCACCTTGACTGCTGGGGGCAGTTTTGGGCACCACAAGATAAGAAGGATACAAAGCTGTTAAGAGAACATCCAAAGGAGAGCTATGTGAAGGGTGAAGGGTCTAGAGGGGCAGCCTTATAAGAAGTGGCTGAGGTCACTCGGTCTATTCAGCCTAGAAAAGAGGAGGCTGAGGGGAGATCCCATTGCAGTCTGCAACTTAGTCATGAGGGGAAGAGGAGGGGCAGGTACTGATCTCTTCTCTCTGATGACCAGTGACAGGACCCAAGGGAATTGCCTGAAGTTATGTCATGGGAGGTTTAGGCTGTACATTTAGAAAAGATTCTTCACCCAGAGAGTCATTGGGCACTGGAACAGGCTCCCCAGGAAAGCAGTCACAGCACCAAGACTGGCAGAGTTCAAGAAGCATTTGGACAATGCTCTCAGACAGATGATGGGACTCTTGGGAAGTCCTGTGCAGGGCCAGGAGGAGCTGAACTCAATGATCATTGTGGGTCCCTTCAACTCTATGATTCCACAGCAAGGCTGCTTTGAGGAACAGGGCCAAAGACCAGCATTTCAGGTTACTCAAGGACAAGAACACTGTGAAAACGTGCCAGCTGATTAACTCTACAGGAGTGATGCTCAGTGGACTCCTACAGAGTTAAAGCCAGCATGATGTAGAGGTCTGCCAATTTGCTAAGTGCTTCACTAACCAAAGGTCCTACTAGTCCTCAGGGATCTAGATTTCGCTGTTGCTTTTGGCCAAGCTGTGGTATCATGACAGTTGTCTAACAAATGCATGGATTGCGAATGGCAATGCTTAGCCCTAACAGGGCAAAACTTCAGCTCTGCATGTCCTGGATGCTTCCTGACTCATAAATTTCTACTGAACAAGAAGAGTTACAGAAAGAGGGGTATTTGGGAAAAACTACACTTTGAAATTAATTTGTACGTGAAACACAGTTCCTGGAACTGCTGGACCGTGGAAATATCAGCAGAACAACAAGAAAAATCATCGGAGTTTATTAAGACTGTGCTCAGCTCTCCCGTTAGCTCTCCGTACAGCATGCCTTAGGTGTACGTGCAGAACAGAAGTTGTCTTTTTCTGAACAACACCATGCAGCAAATCAGAACTGCATGGCCTGGAGGTCAGATCAGGACAGATTTACTGCCAGCCAGCTGAGCAATGTACAAGTGTCAGCCCATTAAGCTGAAAGAGGATGGCTGTGGAAATTTTTAAGTCTTGGTTTCTGTATCTCTAACACCTGTACCCCCCATTAGTTACAAAATTTATGACAGAAAGTGCTACTTGTGAAGATATTCACATCTCTATGCTAGATGAGCAGCTAAAAGTTTGAGTGTGAGACTTAATAGGAGATTATCAGGTTCTGCATAATTCTACCAGAATAAGATCATTTTACGTCTTGTTCATAGGGGAATATATTTGTAATGTAGAGATCCCAAAATTGGAAGTCTATCACCTACTGTGGTGAAATATGCTGTAGCTTTTCATGAGAATGTAGTGCAGGTCATAAGGTATTAAAAACCCATGGTCCATCTCGTCTTCTATTGTCTTCAAAAGTATCTGCAGAGAAGAAGCTACAAAATAAATTTAAAAAAAAAAAAGTGCAGAAAAAGATAAAAGAGCCTGCTTAATTCCAAAAGACTTGCTATTAATAGCTGAATTACATTGGTTTAAATTATGGGGTTTTATGTCCCTACCCAAAACTTGGATCATTAAGTCAGTAGTGTTGCTAGTCATACAACTGTCCAGTCTTCCCTTTGTATCATGCAGCTGTGTATTGCACAGCCTAATTATTCATTGTCTAGAAATAATCAGCAATTGTCCCTTCTTGTTTGATTGAAGGCCTCTTTTATGCCAGGAGGAATATTAGTCCCTATTTCTCCTGCCACACAGCATTTGGTTTTTAACACTTTATTATGTCCCCTCTTGCTTGTTTAATTTCTCGAGGAAATCACACTATTCTTTGCAATCTCTATTCATGGAGGAGGGTTTTATTTCATCTCCTAATCATTCTCATTATCATTCTTGTAGAAACCCCCACGTCTCTTTCTCTGTGTCCTTCAATTATACTTCCTCCTCTCTTAGTAATTCTGCATAAACACATTACTTTTGACATCAGATGCTCAGTTGTCAATGCACAGCAGTATCCACTCCATTCACTCAAAACATTTATCAGATATTATGACCATCTGGCTCACTGGCCAGGCCATGTGTGAGAGGCAAAATGGCTCTAAGAGGTAGCAAAAAATTACAAAAACGGGAGCAATCATCAGCACCCAACCACTTTAGCCATACTCTCCCATTAAGATTGAAGTGATAGTCTGGGGGCTGCTCAGCCATGTCTGATGCAATATTTCAAGTGCAGCTCCCTTGACTCTGCTGTTCAGTGTTGGCTCCAGAAAGGCTCTGGTAGCATTGGGGACTTGCAAATAACCCAAATTAGTGTGTACTGAAGAACTGAGGTATCCAGGACAAGCAAGACTGACAATTACTGGACAGATTACTGGACAATTAGTCTTGCTCACTAGAACTGGGGAAATATATTGTGGTTTACCCATGTGGGTATTTTGATGGGAAGAATTTCGGCCATTCTCACAAAAGAGCCACAGGAAAAGGCATATGGGCATATTTTGTCACTGCCCAGGTTTTCACACCTCCGTGTGGCTCCATCTATATCTCCATGAATAATTTTGTCTCGTCCAACTAACAGTCGTCATTAGAAAAGCTGAAGTAAGAAAAGTACTTTTCCTCAATGCAACCAGTGGCCGAATTGAGGGTCATTTCATACAAGCTTTTATAGAAGTCTGAATAACAAATATGGAGAAAACATTACGTGGATATAGGAAGTTACAAAAACTGAATGATACTTTTTTCCCAGCTTCTTCAGAAAAATATAAAGTATAAAAATAACTTAAAGTATCTTTGGTTCTCTCACTCCCTCAGATTTTCTAATACGCAATATACATTAAAAAACGGTTAAAAATGCTTTCAATTGTTTTTCTGCCGCTCCAACAAAATGTCAAAAAAAAGCAAAATATTTTATTATTGTACAAAAGACTACAGAAAAATAAGAGGTTTTTTTTGCAGGACACTTTTCATTCCGTTTTAAAATATTTGTTGTATATGTTTTTTGTTTTCATTTTTCACACTTAATAAAATCAATGAGAAAGATTCACATGAAATTGTTCATTTCCCATACATGTTAACAAAATGTAGCTTTTGATGGAACTTTTACTAAAAGTGCTGAATTCCAACTGTTTATGACTTAATATTTATTTTGATATTTATAGGCTAATATCTCCCTGTTTTCTTCTGTCTATGATCTCATCAAATTTTATGTTTTAAACATGACAAGTCTTTCATGTGTTAAAGTCAAAACTCGGTTGAAAAACACTCAATCCAAGCCAATTTTACATCTTATAAATGTTCCTATGACCACATACTTCTGTAGACAGTTCTATTTTCATAACAAATACTTCTGACCTCCAAAAGCCAAAAATCACCACAACAAAAACCGTATTTTATGTTTCCTTCTGAAATGAAAACCTGTTAAAATACTCTTTATACATTTAAATATTATTTTGTAGTATCCAAAGTATTTTTGAATCTTTCAGTTGTAAAATCAAATCACATTCTATTTTATATCACTAAATTAATCCATTTTCTCTCAATAATTATGCAGGTTTTTTCATAGTATCACATATGAAAGCGACCTTTCTGTACCATTACGTGAAAGTATGAATATCATTTCTTACTAATTTACATTCTCAGATTTTGGCTTTGTGTGATGCTCAAAATATTTTAACAGCATTAAATATTGTAGTGAAAAGCACTCAATAGTTGATGGTTTCATTTTTTTGAATTGTGATAACTTCTACTGCCTTGCACCCATATTTCCTTCTCTCCTGTCTTGGCCTAATTACAGTGTAATTAATATCCTCTAATCAGCAGAGTGCTATGCAGGCAGAGGAGTCTTCATAATACACAGAGTTAAAGTTGGCCCGAGTGCATTAAACAATCTTCTTCCACTGAGTTCAGAAAGGTTGAAATTCAGCCCATAAATGTAAGGAATTTAGTCAGAACAGTCTGTCCACCTACTTAGTAGATTTTAGTCTGGAAGTTCTTAATAGACATATCCCTGAGAAAGGGATCTAGCTTGATCTAAACTCGATCTCATGACTCAAGTGAAGAGAAGGCACCACCTCTCAGACTAAGGTATTTTCCTCCTTAATTATCATCAGTTTTACATTACTCAGATTTATTCATCATTTGAATATTTTTTAGCTTCAAAATCTGCATTTTGAATATTTCAGTTGGCTTTTGGGGATTATTTTTCTTTTATTTTTTGCTATATTAAAGACTTTTTACTATAGGAAAGTATATCCCCAGAAAGAAATTTATGCATATTATATGTTTCTTCATAATTTTGAGAAATACTTACCCTACATAGTGATATACATAACTTGCCAGATGCTAGCAACCACCATATCTAAGGACCAGCCTTCCATATTTTCCTTAGACGAGCATTTGAGTCTTAAGGGATTCAGTTGCCCATATGTTATCCCAGTGTTATGATTATTATAGTCAATGTGAGAAAATATTTTCCTGGGAAAATAAATAAATTAAACAATCCTATGAAATCTTATGAATCTGGAAGCAGCACAGAGAGCACCTAAATCAATTTTTTATTTTAGAAATTGCTTAATAGAAAATAAGCTCTATAATAATGTTTATGAACTCAGGCCTACACCCAGAGAAAGACAGCACTGAACCTTTAGCATACCCTCTACTGTAAATTATGAATTGTAGAATCAAAGATCCATTTAGGTTGGAAAAGGTCCTTAAGATGATCGAATCCCATCATTAACCCAGCACTGCCAAGTCTGCACACACCCACTGGCTGTAACTCCATTTACCACCACTCTCTGGGACCATACAGCCAGTTTTTTACCCAGCAAGGTATGCACCTGTTCAGTTTCTCCATCACTGAGCAGCCAGTTTGTCCAGCAGAACACTGTAGGAAATGATGTCAAAGGCTTTACTAAAGTCCAGGCATACAACAACCACAGCCTTTCCCTCGGTTATCTAGTTCAGCTTAAGTCGGTTCTTGATTTTTGTAACGTTTAGGCTCCAGTTTTAAGTCCATTTTAATGGATTTAGGTCAGAGTAAGGATGATTAGGTGACCATTAATACTGATTAGGATACTGTTCTGGCATGGTAAAAATACATAATTTTTTATTTCTGCAGACCCACAATACACATGCACCATATTTCTAAGCTCTTTGGCAAATGCCTTGAAATCCACATCGTGATTGCTCCTTTGTTACTATCATAAAATGAAGGGAAGATACACATTGTACTTAAAAATAAAATGACTTTAAGCTGAAAGAGGTTTGGGATTGTGAGTGGCAGTCTCATAGGGGCTCTCAAATCTAGTATAAGCGAAGAAATATCCAATGCTTATACCTTTCCAATTATCTGATTTAGTTGAGCTGGTTGTTGGAAATCCAATTTTTTTGGCCTTTAACTTCCTCCATGTGCTGTTGCAGGGACTATTGCTGCCAAACTAAGGGCAAAGAATTTAATGTTTGAGCCAGAGTTTAAAACCTAGTATGATGGTGCTCTGAGACACCATAAAAATTTTGTGGACCAAATCCCATGCAAAGTAGAAACTCAAATTACAGTTTCAAAAAGAAATGAAGAAATAGTTTACAACCTCTACGATCTTGCCTTCTTTTATATTACCAGCCAGATTTGGACTAAAGATTAATTTCAAGATCTCAAATCACTTTATTTTTTTCCCTTTTTTTTTGCCTAGTACCACTCTTTTTCTACCTGTACCCCCACTGGTAGTTATCATTATGGGGCCCTCATTCCGTGTTCCATTCTCTTTCATAGTGGCATTCGAAATAGTTATGGTTTTAGAGAGGAATAGGGTTGTGTTTTGTATCTGACATTTTGCTGAAAGGAAAATATAGCAGTAGCAAAGTCCTGTTCTCATACAAGATCCACTAATCATAAGAAACCAGGTTTTGTCACATGTATCCATAAATATAATCATATGGTATATAAATAGAATTGTTTTTAAATAGAATAGCTGTCAAAGTCTTCATTCAGGCTTAATCAGCAGCTCTTTAAGAGAAAAGGCTGATTGAAAAGGAAAGTCAGTCAGCAGCAATTTAGCACAAGGGCTAATAACACTTCAGTTTCATTCCTGTTAAGCTAGAGGAAGTCATTTGACACAGATGTCACTAGGAAGGGTACAACACAAATACTGATGTTTTGCAGACCTCATAGGAACAGAAAAAAAAAGGGTGCAGGTATATTATAATATTGGTGCAAAATACATCATCCATGAGATTACCAAGGGGGTATATATGCTCCAAGGAAAAGAAAATACGTTCTCTCTCAATCCCTTTCCACCAATTAATTGAAATGACAGAAATAAAAAAAAACTATATTAAAAAATATATGCTTTCAAAATTTGAAAATGTGGAAAATTATTGTGATGGTGCAGGCATATAAAAATATGTGCATATTCAATATATTGATATTAAAAACTGTGTGTGTATAATGCAGATTCTGCTGAAGATTCATTGACTTGTATAAGGTAATCAGCAGCCCCTAGTAGCAGTTTCAAAGGTTAATCCACCTTCATTTATACCTCTTTAGCTGATTTACCATTTTCAGAGTTCAGCTAGGAGCAAGACAAAACAGAAGTGCTGTGGTAGGTGTGGGTTTCTGAAGCTTTTTTCTTGCAGAAGAACTGATTGAGCCCTGTTCAAGGAACAGATTGCAAGGGCCTGGGCAACACTGGTGCCACAAAGGCTGCTGGAGGGGCTTATCAGCATTTATCTTCTATAGATGCTGAGAAACTACAGATCTTCTGGTACAGTTCAGAGATAAAAGCAGCTCTAATGTTGTGTCCTAGGGTGAGGTACCAGTGGGGGTTGACTCCTGAATTTCTTAGTGTAAGGACTTTGAGGGGTGATTTTCATCACCAAATGCACTGGTTCTTCCATCCCAAAGTTCTGAAAACCACCAGGAGATTTTCTTCTGCCTAGGAAAAGTAATTATCACTTGGCCTATGGTTAGCCTCTATGGTTTTTGCTTGTATGAATACGGCTATGCGCAGTAACTAATTTTTCCCTTATTTTATAAGAAATGCATAATTTCATAATGGTTTTTGATGCTTGCATAGATAAAACCACTGAAGTATTATAAAACTCCTAATCATTAAGATCAGAATATTTCTTAATAAGTCAAGTTTTATCAAAACCCATCAATTTCATTAGTTCTAAAAGTTCATACTAAATATCTTGAACTTGACAAAATCTTGACTGAACTACAGGCTGAGTTCCACTGAAAGGTTGTTTGCTTTCATGTCAGAATAATGAAGTGGTTTGTTTTTAGTTTCTCTAGACTTAGGTCCAGGTATCCAGGCCTTCCAGAGCCTACATTTTCAGAGGGCCTTTTTTCATGTCTTTGCCAGAATGCTGTCATGTGCCTGGCAACTCTGGGAACTTTGAAGACGTAACACCAATCACACTCTTCATTTTCATGATTTTTGATTTATAATCAAGTAATGCTTGTTGTCCTGGTATCCCCAAATGGCCATGGGAGAAACAGTCTGTAAACTCTGAAATCAACCTGATGTATCATCCTGATAACTATAAAGCCTTGAGCATACATGAGGTAATGAAAGCAATTGCCATTATTGAAAATTTCCATAGTAAGCATAACAAGAACCAAAACCAAATTTAATTCATTTAGAAGATACTGTGCAGCTGAGAAAGCACATCTTCAAAATTTCCGTAGTTTCTCAACCATTTTATTTTTATTGTTGCAGAATTTTACAGGTTTTATAGTTAGAATAAAAGGAAAAAAACCCTACCAAAATACTAAAGTGAAAATAATAAATTACAATGCTTGAGGGAATATCCTCCTGATCTGCAGTGACCTGTTTTCTTATTTGAGTTCTTTTTTCCCTGAGAATGCCTGGGATTACCAATTTTCTTGACTCTTCCTTTCAAACTATATCTTTTCTTACTTATCTTAATTTTATACGATATAATTTTGCAAATCTTGGGTAGATGAAGAAAACGCAGTTTCTTTCTCCCTCATTAATTGCTTTATTGTTGTACTGCTGTCAATCCTTGCCAAAGAACACGGAAAAGAGCAAACGTCTCTGTAAATGTACTCTGCATCATTGCTGTGCTACTAATGACTGGAACAAGATTAATTAGTCAAACTCGGATTAGGATGGTGCTTAGCAAGTCAGAATCCGAGATAAAAAATAGTTGTAGTGAGAATAATTCTGGACTGTTATTGGCTTATAATAGGCTTGAATCATTATACTCCTCCTTACTAGGCTGTCTGCTGATCAAACACTAGATGCTGGGTGCTGAAGAACTGTGTGCTTTAAACTTTAATGGGTTCATATTACACGGCTGATACTGTCCTCTGAATGCTGGCTGTTCCATCAGAGTTTACTTGTCCTTGGTTTTTAGAAGTTTCTCCTGACTTTTTTTTTTCTGGATGCCATGAAAACACCAAAAAACATCATCATGGAGAAATAAAATCACAAGTTGATAGTTTTATTCAGTTTGACACAGTAGCACGGCATGCACTGGTTAAGCCATTCATAGACCTATTTTCAACATAGAAACACCTATAGCTTTTCATTTCAGTGCTTTTGATGCTTTTCATAAATTGGGTATTATATATGTAATGTGGTGACTGTCTTAGTCATTATTTCGGGTGAGATTTGTGTGATGAAATTCAGACAGCTACTATCCATGCTAATCACTATATACTCCCTTTAAAGTAAAAAAAGACAATTCACGTGAATGACTGCAGCAATTCAGTCACCCTCAGCATGTGATTGACCCATATGTAGGTGTCTGTAATGCGGATGCTTAAAACTAGACAAGATAAATCCCAGCCTGGCTTTCTGTGGTAGGGAAAAGATTTACAAAATGAAATGGAAGCAGCATCCACCAGAATATAGAGATGAGAACGCCCCAAACAAGAGATTTATCTGGGTATTTACATATACTCATTTTGCGATTCCTACCTCCAGCTTTCCCTTTCATACATATCCTAAGCAACCTGCAGTAATAATGATGAAAGTTTATCTTCCTTTGTGTCTTCAGTATAATCTTAATCTTCTTTAATAAGACTGAAGCCTGCTCACTTTTTGCTTCCAAGACAGCACCAAGATGTTGTTTATTTTTATATTCAAAGAAATTTTTACTTACCTGTAAAGCATAAAAAGAAAATGCTGATATAATCTTTAAATTATTATTATATAATGATAGAATTGCTTAGGTTGGGAAAGCCCTTTAGGATCATTGAGTCCAACTGTTAACCCAGCACTTCCAAGCCCACTACTAAACCATGTCCCTAAGCACTACTTAAACATGTCTTTCAAGTACCTCCAGGGATGTGACTACACCACTGCCTGGGCAGCCTGTTCCAGTGCTTGACAGCCCTTTCAGTGAAGAAATTTTTCTCAATGTCTAATCTAAACCACCCCTGGCACAGCTCGAGGCCTCTACTGCTCCCCATGATATTCATTCTCCAGACCCTTCACCAGCTCCATGACCCTTCTCTGGACACCCTCCAGCCCACTCAAGAGGGCCCCAGAACTGAATACAGGATTTGAGGTGTGGCCTCACCCGTGCCCAATCACTGCCCTGGTCCTGTTGGCCACACCACTGCTGATACAGCCCAGGATTCCATTGGCCTTCTTGGCCACCTGGGCACACCCTGGCTTGTGTTCAGCTGTTGTTAACCAACACTCCCAGATCCTTTTCTGCTGGGCAGTTTTCCAGCCACTCTGCCACCACCCTCTAGCCCTGCATGATGTTGTTGTCACCCAAATGCTGGACCCAGCACTCGACCTTGTTCATCCTCATATAATTGACCTCAGCCCATCAATCATACTGCTGTCACAACAAAAAATGTTTACCTCTTGGCCTGTTTTCAGTACAATTTTCTATCTCATGGTTCAGGTAACTCCTTTCCTTTCAACACTGAGTCAGCTTTGTTCTGTGCTTTAATAGACATTAATTTGGGAATAAATAGAAATACATTGTTTTACTCATTTGTCTTTTCCAAGAAGTCTTCTGGTTAACATACAAAACCAGATAGTTTAAACTTTCAGAGGCACTAGCTGTGAAGGTTACACCATTTCTGACTGATTGTTCTGAAATGCATTAAGGTATGCTTTGTCAGGTATCAGACTCTGTAGACTGAGAAACTATTCAGTGAGGTAAAAGTTACAGAGAAACCTAATATATTTTATTATATCATACCTGGAATAAAATGAAATGAGCTTTCAGTTAGAAAAAAAATCTTTAGGCTTGAAATACACCTAGCAACTTCTAAAGCTGTACATACAATTATTTAGCTGTATTTAAAGTTACTGTATTATTCTAAAATCTGTTCTTATTTTCTTGGTTATTCTGATGCCACACATATTTATGTGTTCAGTTTCCTTTCACTTGCTTTTAATAAGACCCTTACAGTTTCTCTTTGATTTTGTTTTCTTCTTTGGTTCTTAATGTATGGTTTGCAGTAGACATTTCTTCATGTCAAGTACTAGGTCATGCAGACAGCATGTTTAGCTTTCAGGGAGACTTGTGATGCTGCTTTAGTCAAGTGGAACTCAATTTATATGACTTTAGTTGTTATTGTTCTTCTTATTTTATGATAGAAAGCTGGGTGGATGATTCATATCCCAAAAGTGATTATTCCTTCCCTTAACTGCCAAGTGATCTAAAATTTGCCACCTCAAATACAAATATCTAGTGTGAGATTAAGCTCCAGATACCAAACTAGATGTCTCCAGGTAAGCTAAGTGTCAACTCCAAAATGCAAAATGGCCAATTGAATTGCCTTAGGGTGTCCAGAAAATCTGTATGGAGTTGTCAGAAATGACCAAGAGACCAAGAGAGATTTAGACTTCTCAGAGCGGCAGTTGCATGCTGGATGGAAGCCTCTGAGATAACCTAATTGGCACCAGACGTGCATTTTGTCATGAAACATAGTCAGTGCCATCAAAAGGATGATTCAGCTCAGTTTTCAGAAGATAACTGTAGTGAAAATCACATCCTAAACATACGTGCTTAATACCTTTGAGATTTGTAACGATTTCGTCTTGTCATTCCTGTGCTGGTTCCTTGTGGGTGTCTGATATCCTAGGGCATTATAAGCCCACTTATGTGTGTGTAACTAAGCCCCATGCTGGACTATCATTAGATTTAGATATTTTAAACTGAATCCTAAGTCTAAAAGTAGGTGAATTAGTCTTGCTTTCTAATCTCTTTCTCCCTCATTCCACTCTTCTGTAAAATGATACCAAGCACAGTGACATCAGGATGGTTTCTTAAATATGTTAAAATGTTGTAATAACTTCATTAAAATAATTTCATGAAATCCGTGCATGAAAGCTGTTTGTACTGGCTGTAAAGGGCTTTGAAACCATTCAGTAATGAGCACTATAAAACTGCACAGTAATGTCTTCTAATAGATTTTCCATAATTAGCCCCTAAAATTGTAGAGTTTGATCCTCCCCAACCCCAAAAGAAAAAAAAATCATGCAAAGTGAAACATTTTAACTGACTTTTCTGTTTAAACATAAAATATACTCTGTTCTCTCAGTCAAGAAAAAGTCCCTAGGCCACTGAATTTGCTCCGTCCCTGCGTTCCAGCCGTAGTCGCTACAACAGTTATCATGAGACGGAGTCTGAAGAAATTTCTGAGACAATAAATCATAAGCGAGCAGCATGTTCAACTTACTTTTAGTGGACATGATGACACTTATCCAGATGCAGGGAGAAATACATTATGCGTAAGCCACATGAGATGTTTAAAGACTTCAGCAGGGCCATGTTACACATGCAGGGAAAAAAAAAAATAGAAATTCCAGAGCACTAAAAAGAAAGTCACATTTAAATTTGCCATTTAGCTGTCAAAATATGTCCTACTGATTGTGCTGCCAGTCAACGGAATGCATATTTCGTACATATCATGCATGAAAAGCAAAATACTTTGAAATATATCACAGACCTGCAGCACAGGTATATTTCCTCTGGAAGCAAATGAGTACCATTTAACCAGAGCTCAGTTAATGACTTCTGTCATTGTGCAAATCAATTAGGCCTCTACAATGGTTCATTTTATTTGTTTTCACTTTTGAACATGAGGAAGTATAATTATATTCTTTAATTAAACTAATTTTAATTATATTTTGCATGCTTAAATACAACATTTTTGTACAATGATATACAGCCCTAGACACGCAAATAATACTTAATAGTAGAACAAACATCATGTTCATTTCTCTGCTCCTTTTAGCTGTCTTCCAATAAAAGCTATTTTATTTGCTTGAGCTGCTGAAGACCTTTTAAATGTAAGGTTCTTCAAGTCAGCAGTGAACATTCATTTCAATAGAAAAGTAACTGATGGCAATAATAGCCCAAAGAAGAATTACACTTGCCAAGAGGGGATTTATTTCTGTATGAAGGAATAAGGCATTATAGCTGTAATACTACCTACGTAATGAGTCCCAGGCACTTGGCCTAAGATTGTATGAAATCCCAAATAGCTGAAACAGCACAGCAAGGTCTTAATTCTAAAGGGCCTTCTTAACAGCATATCAGAACCTAGAGAACAGTATCGTGAGCATCTTCACCAAATATCACGCAGCATCAGATATAATATTTTCCTTCTTTACTTCCACTTACAACCATTTATTATATTTTTAAGCAAACTGTGCATTCTTTGATGGAAGTAACTTTTTTTTTTTAATTTAGTCTTACAAAATCTTGCCCTGCCTTGCTGATGTTAACTCTTAGAGTAATATTATCACAGCAAACAAACTTTTCTAGCCTCTTGTTTGTTATCAGCATGTGATGGTCTGTATATTATTTTTTCTCTCCAGTTTTATTGAGTTTTTATAAATAAATATGTAATAAATCTGTTGGAGTTCTGGATGAAATGTTAGCCTGTATCTGATGAATAATTATTACATAAATTTTCAAAGGAAAAAAATACATTATGTCAATGGCATATGTTAAATGATTAAATTTGATATAATTAATTCAGACAGCGAGTTCTCACACTTCTATTTCCCTGCCCTCCGTAGTGATACACTCTTTAGCTATGAACAATAGCAGTCTTCAAGCTTTGTTTAAAAGTCACCTACTATTACTGACTTTGTATTTCTTTTTGTAGACAACATTTTAACACCAACCTTCATAAATTTACTGTGAATGTTACTAGTGAGCTTGCCAGGTAAAATTAAAAAAAAAAACCCAACAAAATACAAAAAATGCCCACCCCCCAAAAAACCCCAAACAAATAAACCCCCACTAGTTCATTTTGGTAACTGTATTCTAGCTATCATTTATGTATTATATTACCTGTGTTACTGGATTTATCAGATTTTAAAATCTTATGTATATCCTATTTTCACTGATCTAGAGAGATGCTAGAGTTCCACATGAGCCACTGCTGCCTGCTAAACCCCTAAGAGGCTACAAAGAGCATGATGTATTTCCAAACTTGAGAGCTTTGCAAAAACACTCCTTAGGAAGGCCACGAGATACCAACCAGGCGCCAGAATCATCGGAGGAAACATTAAGACTTCTACATGTATTAATTACTTGAGTTTACCACTTTCAAACATACTGATTTTTGCCCTTTCTTTTAAATATATTTCCTTCAAACACTTTTATGTTTTTTTGCTTTCTTTTATTTGTTTTACACACAATTTTTAGATGTTTTTCAAATTAAACAGGTTGGTATATACTGCGTGCTAACTAATACATAAAGAATATTTTAATCGCATTGAAATAGAGAGAAAGAACTTTAGTATCATTTTTGCATTGCA
This sequence comes from Eulacestoma nigropectus, assembly GCA_013397775.1. Classification (NCBI taxonomy): domain Eukaryota; kingdom Metazoa; phylum Chordata; class Aves; order Passeriformes; genus Eulacestoma; species Eulacestoma nigropectus. The sequence continues at coordinate 6,330,088 of VZTE01005755.1, forward strand.
GTATCTTGGTTTGAAATTTGACTTAAATTTAAGAACTTCGGTAACATTATTTAAATTCATCAAGCACTTTCAATAACATATTCATGCCAAATGCTATTTTCTGTTACAAAATTATATTTGGAAAAAAATTGTATGATACAAATATATGCAACTCTGCTGAAAACATGCAATAAAACCTGAACTTTACAGTGACTGAATGAATAGAGAATAATTCATATATTCATGCTGAACATGACTTGAGTTTTTCACTTTCAACTACCATGATTCCACTGGCTTACAGTGTATCTATTCCGGCCTGACCTCTCCGTGGACCACAAATCACTTGAGCTTGTAGAAGCATTCTGGGGAAGGATTGCTACGTGATTACTCTATTTTTCCAATTCTTCACCACATCTTTGCTTTTCATTATCGTTTGAAACAGAATACTGGACTAGGCAGGCTTTTGATCTTACCTAGAAAGGCCATTTATGGGAAATTGAAAGACTATCTCATATCCCTGAAGTGAAATTAATTTTCAAATTATTTTAAGTATATTATTAACTGAGAGCATTGTGGCACTATCTGTCTTGCAGTTCTCTACGTCTCACATTAACAAAATATGACCTCTTCTGACAGCATTGTCAAATGTTCATCTATTCACGCCTGGAAAAGAATATTGCTATCTATAGTTACACCCTCAATCTGTGCAAATTGTCATGGCTCACTTGGAAATTAGTGCAACTATCGTAATTTATACCTGCTGAGCATCTGGTCCCTGGAGAGTACTGGGGGAAAAAAAAAATAAAAAAAGGTAAAAATCTTCACTGATGTCTCACATCTAATTTAGATTCTCATTTAGACCTTCCTGGCCAACTTCTCTTCCAGTGCTAGTTCCCTGAAATTAATGGAGTTATGCCAGCAGGGAGTTTGACATGCTATTTTTGGACCACAAATTCTTATTTTCCAAGAGAACAAAATATACTCCTCACCATTGAAGCAACACTGGAAGTCTTTTTAATTTATGGCAAATTTCAGGCAGGACAAAATAACCTGGTGAAAAAGCCACGATGGGTTATTGTTCAAACTTAATTATAGTGCAGACCAGTTGGTCAAATTTCCTGTTTCATGCTGAAAGTGACATGTTTCAGACAGGGAAAACTTCCAAGCTGGCTCCTTCACCAACTAGAAGATTTTACCAGGGGTTTAGTTCTAATTCTGAGAATAGAACAAAATAACATAAAGGATGTCAGAAGTGAGCTGCCTCTAGCATTGCTCTACGCATGCAAGAGACTGCTACTGTTCTCTTGTGATATTTATCAGGGTTTCCATTGAGATACAAGCATTTATTTAATTCACTGAACAGAAGTTCTATACAGATAGTGTTGACTGCATGAAACAAGCCTGGTAAAGCAAAGTCAGACATCAACACTGGTCATCAAAAGATAAGACGTATTAGGTGCCAGTGAGACAAGTTATGTAAATAACTTGAAGCTTCTTAGAAGCTCACAGTGAGATGTCAGAGAGACCATGTGTGAGCGAAGTGACATTTACATGGAGTTTTAAGACTTAAATCAAGGGAAAAGGCATTTGTTGTCACAGATCTGACTGCAAGTTATTTGACCTTCTGTATTCAATTGCATTTTATTAATTATCATTTATGTTGATGTTACAGGCATTTCCTCATGATTTCTTAATACAGTTATTGCTTTCTGCTGAACACTAATATCTGGTTAAACTCTTGTGAATGCATGCTAGATCCACAATACTCCTTTTTCCCAGCTGTATTGCTGTGATAGAGAGATTTTAGTGTTTTATTTAGGCAGGCCATGACAGGGTCTGAATTGCGGTGATATGCTGCTTGCTTTTACCTTTTCAATGAAAAATTAATTTTAGACAATTCTCAATGTGTGTGTGTGAAAAGGCTTTCCATCTTTCACAGAAGTAATATAAAAATTAATTTCCTTTTAAAATTTTTTAAGAATGGGAGGAATGTCTCCCTTCCTCTTCTGTTCCTTACTTTCTGCTGTGGAAAATTTCCATTGACGTAGACATCAAGACTAAAAGGCAAAACTATTGCAGTGGAATGAAAAATGTCTGCAAGGCTGAAACTTGCTTATTTTGCAAAAATATGCCACTGCTAGCTTTCTTTCTACAAGTTTAAAAGAAATAATTAATTCAGAGACACAGCTTGTTGTGACTCAGCCCACCAGTCAGCTGATATGTTTTGATACTTTTAAGAGTCTTTGTTCTGTTGTTGATAAACAACAAATCACTTTTGATTTGTCAAATAATTTCAAGACTGAGGAAATCTTGAAACATTATTTCTTTCAGACCATATATTTCTCTCCATGTGATTTTACAATACATCTGGGTTTCAAGAGCTTTTTACACTCTTCACACAAATTTCAGTACCATATCTCAAACATGAGAGCTGTCAGATCCTCCTGAGGAGGCCCTGAGAAGTTCAGGACACTGATGAGGGTTCTCTGGGTTTTTGTCTGTCCCCTGAATGTCTCTTTTAGTAGTACCAGAGGAAAAAAAGATTAATACAATGAAAAATATTGAAAGGTTGATAAGGAATTCATATTCACCATTTAAATTATAATATTATTAAAATTTAAGAAAAACAAATCAAATAAAGTTACTTGTTGGATGCTGCATAATTAAATTATGCAGCTGGGGAAACTAGGAACATAAATAGGTTCCAGATGAATTATAAAATTTTTGGAAGATAGATCCATCAGAGACTATTAAATACGATGATCTAAGTGTAAACTTTGTCACAGAAACTGACAAACTGCTGCAGGCTGGACAAATATGCCAAAAAAATAATCCATCGGCCTATGTTTTTCTTATCTCTTTATGGGAATATCACTACTCACTGCTGTTGATCATCTGACTTGATGAGTTATTTACTATATTTTTAGGTAAAAAGATCAGAATATAGTCTAAGTCAAACACTGAGTCTGAGTCAAGCATGCATTTTAAGAACTGAGCGTTCCCTTTATTTCAAGAGGGAAAAAAAAAGAAAGCAATCCATACTGAATATTGTTACACTGTAAAAAATATCAGTAATGGTGGAAAAGATTTCAAATAATTTGGCTTCTAGTGATTCATGATTAAATCTTAATATGAATTTGAATTTCAGATGCACAAACCTGTCTTCTGTTTATTAAGATTTCCAACGTACTCCCAAACATTAAGCATTTAAAAAATTATTTAATGCCAAGGGTTTTTTTTCCTAATTATGTTGCTAATTGTTAAAAATTGCATTGCTTCATCGTAAAAAAGGATTGCTAAACATCTTTGCAGTATTTCTTTTATGCAAAACTCTTTATTGGTTTGATAGAATATTATTTACGAGGAGAATAAAATGTTAATTATCAGTCTTTAGATTAACCTGCAAACCTACAGAAGAGCAACAGAAAAACACAAATGCTTGACACAGAGGAGAGAATCTATTTAAAGAGACATAACAGATGCTATAAATAACTGGATGTATTATAAAATCTTATTGTAAGGAGGTTGATTCTTGCAACACTGAAAAGAATATTGCAAAAGTTTAACTCAGGCTAAAAGTGTAAGGGCAGTTTGGATGAAGGAAATGATAAATTATGTATATACTGAGCACAGCAAACAGAGCAAAATCCAACCTAATTTCCCAATATCCCTTGCAAACAAAGTGGTAATTTAATTGCGGTTGATTTTGGTAAAGAATATCCACATATATATATAATATTTGTTTATAGTATTTCAGTTCTTATTGACAGCATAAAAAGAAAAGAGAAGAAAATAAAGGGTAGAAGTGGCAAATGAGAGGCAAAAAGTCTTTTAATTTCTCAGTGACACCTAATATTTAGCCTTTATAAACAAAAATCCATGCTGCAGAAATGATTCTGATAATTTGCTTGCTTGTGTGGAATATATACTTGTCTGGTTTTTGTAGAGAAGATTGACGCAATGACAATAGATAATATTTGGTCTAGTATTTTAATAATTGTATTTAGCTAGTCTAGTTTGACAGGATTAAGTAGGATTTCATTCAGTGGTGTTTTTACGGGAGGGTTGAATTTAATTATTGAGTTGCTTTTGTAAACCAAACAAATAAAATATTGTGACATACTATTCGAGAGGGAGGGTTGTAAAATTTCTGCCCCTCCATGTCACATCTATTTTGTTTGTTCAGTTTACTAAATAAGCACGTAGTGTGCTTTAACCGGAATAGTGGACAATTAATATGTTGTCTCTTAGCTATGTTCACAAGCTACCTTTAATTCCTTGGTAGTGCCCCGCTTTCAAAGGAGACTAGCAATTATCTTTGACCCTGAAAGTCTGACCTACTCTAGTGCAACACAGTGAATCCTGTCTTAAGCTATTACCCAAGAGACCAGTAAAAATTGGTCACCTACCGCATACGACCTTTAGCTAAATCCATAGAAGACTGCAGTGGAAATCTTGGGAACTGCATTAAAGTAATTGTTTAAGGTAGGATTATCTTCCAGAGGCACGATAGGATAGGAATAAAGTTTATCTTTTTTCTTTAAAATAATAATATTTTCAATGATATATTTTTTAATAGCTGTTCTTTATTAAGAATGTTAAGTTCTTTTCACAGTACACAGCCAAGCAGCTGGCAGAGACCCACAGGTTAACTAAAAAAGCCCATTACTGTTCTGATACTATTGATGATGCTATCAATGCTTTGGGTAGGCTAAAAAGAGGAATTGCAACGTATTCCTGACCCGGTCTCATTGCAGTCTCATCTCCTCTGGCAAGAAGCAGATGGGTTACTAAAATCTCAAAAGGCTTCATTTATACTGTCACAAAAACAAATTAAAGAACAAACTACCTATGACTTATATACCTCCTTATTTTTGTTAGGACCATGCTAAGGACATGATCCAAAACTGAAAACTCACTGAGAATAGCTCTAATGATTAAAATTAATGCAAGAACAGCATAGGTTTTAAGAAATCATGTAATTGTTACATGACATTCTTACTCTCATGAATGCAGAAACTGAACTACAAATGCAAATTATTTCTGGAGAAAAGACCTTTGAGTCATAGATGTGGGATTTTCAGAAACAAACCTGAGAACTATACCATGAAGGGTGTGAGACACAGTTGGACTGTTATAATTCATTCCGATAGTATTTTTTTGGTCACAAAGGAATGTGTTGCACTAGAACTTGGCCTGGAAGAAATAGACTTTTCATTGGAAAGTGTTAAACGTTATGATAGAGCAAGGATAGCAACAGGAAAAAAATCAGGGCAGCAGAGGAAAAAAGAAAAAAAGACTAGGAGAATAGAAGAAAACGGAGAATGAGGAGGAAATTATGGCAGAGGTGCTCATGCAAGTTCAAAGGTGTGAGTTCAAAGACGTGTAGAGTTTGACTGTAATGAGGTAAAGAAATGGAAAGGCAGGGAAAAAAACTGACTCAATAAATCATCAAAGTACTGACACCTTGGTTGACGACAGCAACTCTAAAATAAATATAAAAAAGTTAAATGAGCAGTTAGTTCATCTCCTAAGAAGGAAGGTGTCTCCTGGAGCGAGAGAGCAAAGATATTATCAAGAGTGTTTGGGAGTGGTGAGATGGAAAGGTCCTTTCACATGTCTGCACCAAGGCATATAAAGGTAGCAACGGAAAAGAGATTCTGCTATTGATGAATTCTTTCAACATTAGAAGGAGAGATACTGGGGAGATGAATTGTTTCTTGGAATTGTAGCCCTGTCGGTGCAAGCTTTCTGAAAACATGGTGGTTTTAGACTGCAGGCAGTGCCTTTAACCTATGGATTTCTCCAGGGGTGATCTCAGAATTGGAAGATGAAATAAAATATGTTTTATCATCACTTTCTTTGTCAGTTTTTTTGATTCAATTATTTGGTCAATTTTTTTTTTATATAAGACATGAAAAAACCTGGAAAATTCCAAGAGAAATAAAAAAAAATATTGCTGAAAACTAAGTATAGCTCCTAAATACAATCCATGCACTACTTTGATGTCTCATATTTAAATTTCAAACTCTTAATGTCAGGGGAATTAATGGCTAAAGATATCATAAGGCGTATGCTGAATACATTATAGATGTAAGAGGATTATTCTGATCAACCAGATGGAAATGCATATTTCATCACACTACTACAGCTTTAACTCTGGCCCAAAATAAACAACGTTTTTCCATCAGTGATTTCAGTATGTAAACAGAACATAGCACAAAACCCTGCTGAAAAAGAAATAGTTTTAGCTGAGATTTTCAAAAGCAGTTAATGGATCTGAACCACTCTGTGACTCGCTGAGCTTTGTAAACTCCTTCCTAAAACCCTAATCTTTGTACACAGCTAAAATGTCTAAAAGAAGAGGTAGCTCTGAAATGTATCAGTTCATAACATTGCTTTTCTCTTAAAATCTCTAGGCTCTCTTCAGCTGAGCCTGACAGTTTGCACAAACCTATACAGCATTACCCTTTTGTTTTCACCAGCTGAGGTAGACCTAACATTTGAAAGTAAGGCATACAAGGAGTTCACTGAATGAGGACTGAAGTGCTCTTTCTGGTTAGTCAGGGTAGCCCTAATTAAATATTATTAATTATGCCTGATTCTGTACTGTTATTCTCTTTTCTAAGTGGTGATTTGCTTTATCTCTAATAGAATGTTAGAACAAAAAAAGTAAAGGAAAAGATATTTTAAAGAAAAGTTACAACAGTTTCAAATAAATAGCATATGATCTTACAAAAATACATATTATTAAGGCTTGGAGAGTCATTTTACAATGGATAAAATAAACTTTGTACCACCCTTTATTAAGTTCATGTAGCTGTCACCAAATTAATATGCAAATTGATAGAAACTTGTTTGGAATTTTTTTTTCCCAATGCCACTGTCTTCTGCATATTCCTGTCTGTTGAACCAATCTGAGACCCATGAGTCATTGGGATAGGTATTATGATTTTCATAAAGAATTTTTTTTAAAAAAACCCCAACAAAATAAACAAAAAAACCCCCCAAACTCCGTGAAGAGAGAATCAATCTATATTGAAGACAATTTCATATCTGTGGTTTCATTAATTGGAATTTGTTTACTGACTTTTCCATTTTCAGTAAAAGAAGCCTCACTTGCACTCGGCACCTTTAGCTATTCTAAAGTTATTTTGAGTGTCAACATCTCAGAACTGTTCTCTTACTTCCAGACTTATTCACAAGGGCTTGCAAGAGAATTGAGAAACAGGAATGGACTACCTTCTTCCTAGTTTAATGAAGTGGCATTATTCAACTGTTCTGCTTGAAAGTCAGACTATCCAAACTGGTGATACAAAGCTAATCATCCGACACGGATTTGGGGAAATCCCCGCTTGTGTTCAGTAATAGCTTTTTGATTATTCAGGTCCAACAGTAACAAAGTCATTGCATTGTCGATGTTATTTCTTCCTGGTTCTTGTGGATTTTTAAAACTATTCCTAGAGCAAATGAGAGAGGAATGTGCATTGAAGTCACTCTTCTGTTTCTGCTAAAAAAGAACATACTTTTAATTTACTATAATGAAGGAATAATATTCTGTACACAGTGGTCTAATTAACAACCTAGAAAAACACTTTGCCAAGACTTCTTCATAAATATGTGGGTGAGGACAAGAATGAGGAGGAACACAAAAGTTAGCTCTTGGATTAACATTCAGAAATGCAATAATTTTATGCAGCACTAAAGTAACTATTATATGTGATATTATAGACAGTGGATGGAATTAATTAGCTATATTTTAATATTACAGTAATAATAACTTAAGTTCTTGTAGCCAGATGAACTGATGACTATGTACAAAACTCACTTTTCTTAGGAAAACTATCATTATTGTGGATGAGATGAATGGTTTGTCTTATACACTAACATTCCTCCAGCCATGACCACTGGCAGCTAGTTCAGAGGCAAGTACCAAACCACGACAGCAGACAACTTTAGATTTTCAATGCAGTACATATATCAGGGAAATTCACTGCTATCTTGAAGATAAGGCTGGCTGTCCTTAACTCTTTATGAAATTTTGTGGTGTAATTGCACTTTTTTATTCCTTTTTCAGAAACAGGTAACACCCCAAGTGACACTTTATAGCAGGTAGCATTACAGTCTGCTTCATAAACTGAACAACTCTCTGAAAGAATTTGGAGAAATACATGCTACACATGATTGCTGATGCTGCTGGCCAGTTATGTTCCCAGCCAGCAGTCAAAAGTTATATCTTGTCTTTCTATACATTAACTTTTCAAGTGGAACTGTTGGTTACAAAAATCTATGTAATTCATTTTGCTGTCAGGCGTAGGTGCCCCTGCGATATAAGACACTCTACTGTACCATGTGCAGCATAGACAGGGACTGTCCTTAAACACCAGCCCTCACATTTTAGAATTTTTCCTCTGTGCTGAAGAATGAAGGCTATAGGTGTCCATCAGGTAAGAGAAAAAAAAATACCATCTGCTTCTTAGGAAATCTTCAATTTCAGAAGAAACTCAGTCCCCGTACAGACCAAATTAGTTTAAGGAGTTTTTATTCCCACAGCTTCCCGTTGGAGTAAGCACTCATCCCTCCACAAAATGAAATTCCAGCTAGTTTTCTCCATCTTTCATGCTACCTTTTTTTCAAGACTTCATTTGTTACCATTTTCTGTATTTACTCCCAGCCATGCTGAAGCGTTTCAGTGCTATGAGATTGAGAACAAGGAGCCAGAGGAGTGTTTGGGGATTCTCTTTCTCTCACACTGCAAGACTCAGAAACTCCTCCACCAGAAATGGAACAATGAGGATTTTTAAGCTATTGTTCCCATTTATTTGTATCACCTTTCTGTTTCACAGTTATCCTTTACAGGAAAGGGAAGAAGGGTGAAGTATAGGGAGGCAGAGAAACTGGGAGATTTTTGATGATTAGCTAAGATGAGCCAGGAAAGAGGGGTGGTTATTATGAGATGAATCATACTCCAAGGGCTTCACAAGGCTTCATGTATGTTTCGAATACTCCTGGGCTGTAATTATCTCAGGATAGGTAAAAGAAGTATTTTTAGAAATGTCAATTTTCTTGATTTATTGGAATTTAAGAGCTCAGGCAGCAGACTCAGAAAATGGGACTTTGTGGCCCTGTAAGGGTTGAGACACTGGCCATTTTGCAGCAATAATCTGAGGGAAAGGAAGCTCGCGATTCCCCCATCCCAGGAAGGCCAGCAGACCTTTTGAGACATTGATTTATGCCTAGTAAGTAGCTTTGATTTCCTTTTCTCTTTTTTTTTTGGTTTGCTTTCCTCATTTGCCTTTCTGCAACTAATTTAATCCTTAGAGCTTGTACTGTCTCCAGTGCATCACTTGGAGGGATCCCCAGTGTCTCTTTAGCTGTGGCTCTATATTCCCCTGTTCCCATATCTCTTTAGACTGCTTCAAAACACACTGGTATGTTTCATCAAATCCTCTTATGTGTATTTTCTGTCTGTTTGTTTGTTACTTGCCTCCTCTGTGGCTTCACTGTCCCTGAAACAACTATTTCCTTGATAATTTTTATGTTTGGTAGGGGGGTGGGGGTGAGTGTGTATAGAAACCAAACAGCCATGGACAGGCAATGGACTCTCGGAAGAGAGACTGGAACCTGGGCAAGTCCCCAACACTTCTCTGCTGTGTACAGATTTCATCACACTTGTGCCCTCAACCTGTCCTGCTAAAAAGCAGCCTGGGACTTGACATTTATTACATGATGTATTTACTGAACTTCCCTTTATGTTCTGAAAAAAATTCCACTTGTGAAGTGTTGGAATTACAGATTAAGAGAACAAAATCTCTGTCCAGCAAATTACACAGCTACTGTGTAACCATGTGCTGTAGAAAAGAGGTTTCTCTCTATTCATGGTTATTAACAGCAAGTTCCACAGCACACAAGAGTATATAGCATTACTCATTTGTTTCAGGTGCAATTAAGTTATTGTTCTCTCTGGGTTCCCTGCTGAGTATTTATTCCCAGTGTGACCTTGAGCAAATCAGTCAGGGCCCACGTTCAACAGATGTTTTGGTGCATTTGTTGTAGCGGTTTAACATAGCCAGAAACTCAGCCCCACTCACATTCTCGCTCACCCTCCCCATGTGGGATGAGGGAGAGAATCGAAAAGTGTAAAAGTGAGAAAAGTCATGGGTTGAGAAAGAAAGTTTAGTATGAAAAGCAAAAGCCATGCATGCAAACAGAGCAAAACAAGGAATTCATTCACCTCTTCCCATGGGCAAGCAAGTCTTCAGGCATCCCCAGGAAATCAGGGCTACATCCCGTGTAATGGTGACCTGGGAAGACAAAGGCCATCATTGGCAATGTCCCCCACTTCCTTCTTTCCCCAGCTTTACATGCAGAGCGTGACACCCTATGTTCTGGGATATCCTCTGGGTCAGTTGGGGTCAGCTGTCCTGGGTGTGTCCCCTCCTAACTCCTTGTGTGCACAGCCCCCTCACTGGTGGACTGGTGTGAGAAGAAAAGGCCTTGGCTCTGTGTGAGCACTGCTCAACAATAACAAAACCCTCGCAGTGTTACCAGCACTGTTTCCAGAACAAATCAAAAACACAGTCCCATACCAGCTACTATGAAGAAAATTATCCTAGTGAAAACCAATACACTTACCAAGGAAGATCTAACCACATACTACAGGGTTTTGTTGAAGTCATAATCCCTATGAAGTTGAATAATATAGCATCTTTTGAAATTTTTTCAGCATATTTTCATTAAAGACACTGGAGTAATTCTGGATATGTGTCCCGTTAACAGTGGTCAGAATTTCAAATCTGTTGGTTTCCTTTCAAGGGTTTTATTAGTTAATGCTGTCATACCAGTACTTAAGTTTGCATATACACTCTTAAACATTTTTGTTTCATATTTTAACCCCACCCTTCCCCAAATCCTTTTTTGTTAGCAATGTAAACAATAGGTCATTCCTTTTAAAACTGAGTTATTAGTCTGATGAAAAATATGCATAAAAGAGTTACGTCTCTCCTTTAGAACTTAAGAGTGGACATTTTTGCCTTTCTTTTAAATTCCTGTGGTCAGAGTCAAAACTAAAATAGGTGCTCTAGGGCATATAATGGCTGTAGTATTTGGGAATTCACTGTCTCAGGTGTCAAGCTTTAGCTCTAGCAGGCAATTAAATACCAGATAGTTGCTTGCTCACTCACAGAGAATTGGAAAAAAAGGAAAACTAGTGGTTTGAGAAAAGAAGAGTTTAATAATTGAAACAAAGTAGTAGTAGTAGTAGTAGTAGTAGTAGTAGTAGTAGTAGTAGTAGTAGTAACTGTAATAATTTAGTAATAAGATAATAATTGATGATAAGTAGTAAAACAACAATAATAATAATGAAAAGGACAGGGATTGCTAAGGCCCAAGAGAAACAAGCGATACATAGTGCCATGCTCATCACCCATTGACCAATTTCCAGTTCATCTCCCACCACTGAACAGTGGCTCCTGGCCAAATTCCCCCAGTTTCTATACTGGGAATGACATTCTGTGATATGGAATATCCCTTTAGGAAGTTTGGGTCAGCCGTCCTAACCATGTTCCTTCCTGTTCACTGGCAGCGCATGGGGCATGAATAAGTCGTTGACTTAGAGTAAGTGCTACTCATCAACAACTGAAACATCAGTGAGTTATCAACATTATTGTCATACTAAATTCAAACCCTACAGCAGTTTTATCTACTCTGAAATTTAACTCTATTCCAGCCGAAACCAGGACATCAAGGGAGAAAATATTATCTCTTCAGATAGAATGCTTCCTTCTTTAAATAATTTTTTCTTTATAGTTTGGCTGCCGTAATCCAATGCTTAATGACAAACAAATCCCATTTCATTATATTAATATATCTCTGCATATTATTTTGATAAAAAACAGTGTACGATCTGTTATCTTCAGCCAGAAGCCCACTACTGCTTTAAGAAGCAGAAGATAAAAATGTTCGAGCGTTGATGACCTGCTGTACCCCCACTGACGTTTTGCGCAGCAGAGCGGCTGAAGGCAATCATGTGCTGTACCCCTCTGTTGATATTTAAATAGCTACTGGGAACCCACTTCAATGTCATTTGCAAGTTTGCCAAGCAGACCTTTATTGATCAGAATGTCAATTATGGCATCTCATACGCTTGCATTAAGTACTCTGTCCAAGAAAGTGTGGCAGAATGAAGGCTATTGAGGCTGATATTAGGCTGTCATCCCATGAATTTGTAGCTCCTTGAGAGCACGGAGAGAATCATTTCGAAGATAAAAATGCACCAAAGATTTTGCACACAGGAGCTATATGTCATGTTCTGATGTCCAAGCTCATTCCAATATTTTCCTTTCAAGAATAACAGAAGTTCTCAGGCCTCATTAATGACATCTATAGCTCAGTCTCATGCACAAATAAAAAGTTAACTCAGAGCTCAGAAAGGGAATTAGATCTATATGAATTAAAAGCTCATGCAGGCAAAATCTGACACTGAATTTTAAAAAACAGAGAAAAACTTGCATTTTGGCATAAAATCTCAAATTCTGAACCTGTTTCCATTAAAGAGATGCTGTCAGTTTTTATTTATATTTCTAAACATAAATACTTCTAAACTATTTAATGATAGAGTACTTAGGATCTTTCCCTTGTAAATGAATAAAGAAAAACATAAATCTAACAATGAGTTTAGCAAGTGCATTTCATGCATCTGATTAAATTTTTTAATTCAGTTTGATTTGTTCTGTCCCTTGCCTAGCTCAAATTCAGTAAATAATCACAAGCAGGCCTACCAACCACACCTGCTCTGAATGGTTTGCGTGTGAGGAGCGCTCTTGACACAACAACTTTAGAGCTTTCAATGAATTACAAAACTAATTATTTGTTCATCAGATGAAATATTCATTAAATCATAAATTAACTATATTTTAAAAGATTTTGCATGAACTTATACATTTGGATGTAATGGTACCTCTCCAACAATCCATGTCCTTCTCACACAGTATATGCAGAAAAAAGTTTCAAAATCCCTTGCACAGAATTGGTATTGCAAAAATAACCTTTTATCTCGGAAGCTAGCAACAATTCTTTCATGTATTTTAGGGCAGATGAGTCACCACCATTTCTGTTGTATGTATTCTGTACAATGCCCAAAGCACAGAAAACTGCCCCACCCCTACCACAATGAAGATGCTACAGAGGAGAGGAAGAGAGAATATTAACTTGTGGTTTCTGCTCTAATTGTATATATTTTAGCTACTGTAGAGAAAGTGGGTGTCTGACTCAGGCACACTCTTCTCCGAGGGAGAAGAAAGGGTTACCTTTAGACATTTACATTTTCGAAGAAATTTCCATTTCTATTCTAAGAAAAGCTTCATTTCAGTAGAGTACAGTAGACTTTGAGAAAAAATAACTGTGGTGTTGATTGAATAGGAGGTATAAGAAATTCTGCTTGAAGTGACTCTTAATGTCTGCTGCATTAAACCATTCAAAAAACATTTTATACTGTCAATGACCAAAAAACCCCAATCCAACAGCCCTTTTGTATAAGCAATAATGAGGTGATATAAAGAGTGCAACTCGTGCAACCACAAAATTGCCTTTGTCTCCTTGCTCTTTCTGTGCTCTTGAGTTTAAAAGCCTAGGAAATGCTCAAGGAAAGATTTCTCCTGTTTTGTAAGGAAAGGGTAAGGACTTATAGGAGTAAGATATATTTATGGGGAAAGGAGAAAAGGAACCAAGCCCTAACAGAAAAAAGCAAAACAAAACCAAAAAAATCCCATATTAGACCTCCTAATTTTTTTCACAAAAAAGAGGAGCAGCATGATATTACAGGTCCAGAACTATATCTCTGACCACAGTCTGGGATGCAAACCAATATTTTCAGCACATTTTCTCAATGTAGAAATAGCACAGTAAGATAAACACCCTTAGGGGATCCTGAGGAATTGTTCACAGAGAGATTGCATAGACATAATGCTAAATCAGCCCATTCCCTACTTGTCATACTCTTCTTCTCTGCATCCTTTTTGGAGGGTAACTTGTACTCTGTAGGGACATATATTAGATTATAGGTAATGGGCATCTAGAAGAGGCATTCTCAAGGTGACTTGTGATTCTCGTAGACATGTTCCAGATCTTGCTCGGTTTTATCACAGCACTTACAAAAGGTCAGAACCATTATCGGAAGTAATGCTTCACTTATGATTTCATGCACCATCTCCTCAAAACTGCTCCATATTCTTTCTTTTAAAGGATCTGTTAAGCAAACTTTGGTAATAGTGAGAAAGTGGTTTTCCGGGTCACCTTGAACTAGCCACTTTAAAACTTCCTAAACCAGGAGAAATCATAAAAATGCCTCTGTATTTTAGAGTGCTAATATGGATGAATAAATCAAAAGCCTTCAGTGAATGTTTAATGGCCACATGTCACTATAAGAGTCACTGCTTTTTAGGAAATGGGTGGATGTTTGTGATTTATATCGTTTAAATTAGTAAAAACATTTTCAAAGGATTCTCTTAAAAATGAAGAGGCTTTATTTACTTTTTTTTTCTTCTGTACAATTACTATCTCGTAACGGCATTAGGAAGATAGATCAGGGGCTGGTACTAGATGAACTTTAAGGTCCCTTCCAATCCAAACCATTCTATTCCATGATTCATTAATGTTTATTGGACTGAGACATCATGGTGATGAGAACTAGAGAAGCACCATTGAAATAATTAGTAGTTTGTTACACTGTTCAGGGTTTGAATAATGACATTAATAAGGATAGAGAAAGTTTACTGTACTGAAACTGAACAGTTGGGGTTTTCTTACAAATTATAAACCACATGGTGGGTGGGAACAGGGCAGGGGAAATGGAAAATATCCTGCTCTGGAAATAATTTCTAGACTTTTGGAGAAGCCTTGGAATGTCTATATGTCTGGTTTTCTTTGTTTTCTGTTTATACATGTGTTGAGAAAGGATTCGTTATCCCAGTCTTTACTGTCATCATAAATCTCCACACAAAACCACCTAATTATGTAATATTTTTTGTATAAATTTATATAATATTTTCCTCCATGCACCTGTGTTCCTTGTTATCCTATTCAATTTTTTTCAATATTTTTATAGAAGTCAAGTGAATAGAGAATTCAAGGGAAAATTTGTAAATCAGAACACATCTGGATCTGCCTAGATGAAGTGGAAACATCTGAGTTGTCACCTCCAGATACACCAGGTCACGGGTAAACTGGCATAATTTTCATCCAGATGAACATGTATGCCAGAAGAGTATTTTCCCCATTACTAATACACACATAAGCACACAGATACAGAATCATATAGGACATGTACGCTTACTTATGTGCATAAGAATGTGGATTTACGCACATACTATATATGTGTGTAAATTTACACACATACTATATATGTTACACACATACTATAAGTCATATATAATGACTTTCAAGTGTGTGAATGTGGATTCACTGTTTCATCAAATATAAGCTGAATTCTGTCATATTTCTAAAACACTTTACTGCTGAGCATTTTTTAAAATGAAATATAAAAATAAATTATATCCAGTAAAAAGTATTATCCACAGATTTTAGCAAAAATATTTACTTATAGCTAGGCCTTTTTTCAAACAAATATTTTACAAATGAGCTTAATTCAGATTTTCTCATTTTCCCCAGGAGTGCACTTCACTCCTGATCTACAAGCATGTTGTTGAAGTCCACTGTTGCAATCATAAAAGGGTTATATTTGTGTGGGCAAATGAATGAGAGGTTCCTCTTTAAATCTGAAACAATACACAAAACTCTGTGTTTTGAGGGCAAAAAACTATCACCAGTAAGTGACATCTAGTTTAGATATGTGACCAGTACTATTTTCAGCTGGGTTAGAGTTAATTTTCTTCTTAGGAGCTGGTACAATGCTGTGTCCCCAAAACTTCCTATTTCATAATTATATCTCTCTGAATCTGTTATCAAATCATACACTATGCTGGACAAGCTTGTATGGAAAGAGATTATAGGAAAGTGTAAGCAACAGTCATTTGCGTTTTACAAAATGACTAGTGGAAACCTGCCCCTGAAGACCTGGTTCTTAAGACCTGTTTCTTATCCTAAACTTATTAGTTATTCTACAAGGAAACAGAACTCCTTTCTGCTAGCCTTGCCTCACCTACTTTAGGACCCCTGGGAGGATTTACAGTGTCAAGTATGTGGAATATACATGATCTGGAGAACAGCTCTTTTCGTCATCCATAGCTGAACTGCCAAAATTCCTTATCTGTTCTGAAAATCTGTCATACTGTCTGACCTAAAAAGTTCAGTAGCTCATTAATAACCTTCAGAGCTACCCAATCTCCTCTGCAATGTGTGTGTTAATGATGGATGAAGCACCCAAAGAAGCAGCTACAGCATCAGAGAAGGAAATAAACAGGTTGGCATTGCCCTCACAGCATTTGATTGATTTAGAGCATGGGCAGGGGCTGAGTAAGGGGTCTGCAGAGGTTTGACTAGAGTTGCCAAGGCAGTTGGTACTGTGAGAAAAGGTCAGAGGAGTTAGACATAGTTGGATTGTTCACAGATGTCTGATGCTGTCAGTTTTATTTGAAATAAATAAATACTTGAGTTTCAAGGGATAAATCAGTCAGATTCCACCACGAAGAGGACAGATTGCTAGGATCTTATTTCACTAATGCTTGTGGTTCTCTTGGAAGCCCTCTACATGAACATTCATTGTACCAGGAACAGAGACTAAACCTGCATTTTTTCGTAATCTGATTAAGAACAGAATTGCAGGACTTGAAAAGACAACACTCATGCCATGGTATCTCTTCTTTTTGTCATGTCTTCATTTAAAGCTCTGGCAGAAGGCAGGATCTCTGTTCCTGTGCTTTTTTGTGACTTATATTTGGTAGGAATGGACTCATACTTTTACTCACCCTTAAGTTACTGTATCAGTATTTCTATAAAATCTGTGCAAGTTTGGCATTCTAACACAAATTAACTTTGTCATAATTTCTCCATTTATACTTGCCATTGCTTAAAATAAACATCATGAACAGCTGCACAAAAAAAAAAAAAAAATCACCTGGTCAAATATTTTCCTGTTGTTTTAAAGGAAAAGCAAACTTCCATCTTCCTGGAGTTTTTATAGTGCCAACCAATGCATAGAAAGCAAATGTTCAAACCTGAAATATTTTCACTGGGAGTAAAGTATTTCTGTTTAAAACAATTGCTTGGCTTCCTCGTGAAACTAAAGCTCTGCTACCACAAATCCTGTCTTTCTTTCGGCTAATGTAAAATAAATGTGTGAAAACTTTGTCACTTGGAGAGAGAGAATTTCAGGCCAAGGCTGCAAGGAAAATGAGTTTTGACATCTGACATCTTGGAATCAGACACATAACATTCAGAGAATCACATCTTATGTTCTCTTGGTATGAACACCCCAGGAATCAGAAACCTGCTTCACAGCATAAGTTCTTCTCTGTTTCAAGGATTTTTCAGAGTTAAGGCTTTCTTTTTCTCTGGTGAAACCAACACTGGCTTTACTAGGCAAGCAGGCGATTTTCTGAGCTGACACCACTCTTCTAGTTCCTGTCATGTAGTTGGTAATGAGGTCATGACCAGTTTTATGGATGTAATCCTTATATTTTGCCGTGGTTTATTATCTTCATCAACTAGTGGGTTTCTTGAAAACATTTCTCTTCGTGAAAGATGCTCACAGAAAATAGTAAATTAGTGCTCTACCACAGAAACCTTCACAAATTAACTGAGAAGCATTCAAGGTGTTTCAGTGAAGAGACAAGTATTGGTGTTTCCTAAAAAAAACCACAGATCTCAGCAATGAAACCTCAGAAGTTCTTATTTACCTGAAAAATTACTAGTTTCTTATTTCATGTTTGGAATAAATTTTCTCTGGACAAAAGTGCTTTTAAGATATGGATACTGATAACACTTTGACATTCTCTCTAGTCTCACGTTTAGCTATGTTCAGGGTTAGTCAAAGTATTCCAGGTACTTTTGCAAATAGTTATTGAGCTTTGAAATTATAGGACTATGGAGCAAATTGTCCTGGACTATCCTTCTTCACCTTCATATGTCTTATCATCTTGAAGAAGGAGTCAGCTACAGAGGAAGTTCTGAACATCAGGAATTTATGTATCTACCTTCTGAAAAGAGAGAAAGAATGGACAGACTAAAGATGGTATTCAGTTTGCCAGAAACTTTAGAATTGCCTAGCAGCCAAGAACATGCCTAACTAGCGGCCTGCAATAATACTCATATTTTCTCTTCTTTTTCCAACTTAGCAATACTGGTGTCAGCCTGAAAGTATTGGTAGTAGTGCAGGAACTTCTAGAAGATTTTCACAGTGATAATAAATGAACTCCAGTCATAGGGCACTTGACTCAAAAATTTTTGTATGGACTATATTGCTTGCATTTGTTAAAGTAACTGGGATTTGATGTGGTACTGTGAGTTGCCATAGGTTTCCATTTTCAAATGTATAAGATAGCCCCAAGAGCTCCATCCTTTCTTTAAAGGTGTCATTCAAGGCTGATGTTTCAATAACAAGAACACCTATTTGGACATCCCTTATCTGTGTCCACTCAGTATCCCAAAAGTTTGTAATGATCTCTGTGCAAATAATTTTTTGCCTGCAGAGCAAAATTGAGCAGACTGAGATAGTTCAGGTGCAATATTGTTTAACAACTCATCTCAGGACTGATAAGCAAAACTTGCCCTACGAAAATGATTATCAGAAGCTTGCTGTCATAGGTGAGTTTGGAGCCCTGAAACATTCATGTTTGAATGGTAACAATCCTTGTGATATCCGTCTCACACATAGTTATAGCGTATAGGCATGTAGTTATCTTGTTGACTTTCAAAATACTTAGCATAAGGAAATGTTCTTGGAAACACAAAGCAAAACAGTTAAATGGTAAACCAAAAGGAAGGCACTTAAATTATATACTAAAAAGGGCATCAGAAAGCACATGGTTAAAATATTCATCTACAGTAATGCTGAAATTTGCTTGTGATTTGCAAGATCGTTCTCCCACTTCCTAAAGGATGTCCCAACAGACCTTTTCTGAAAATTGATACGTGCCTTAAAAAAAAAAAAAACTGCAAAAACAACATCCTGCTTTCTACAAATCAATCTGTTCCATTGAAATACATAGTTTCAGTAAAAAACAGTTTATCTGCTTTCAGTGCCCAAATTTTCTTCTTCAGTGCTGTTTTAAGTCTCATTCATAGAGATGCATCTGGTTTCTTTTCTCTTTCTTGTTTGCTGTGTTCTACGCTCTAAGTATTTGAAGATATGAATAGTTCACATTTGGTTTTTTGATGGTCTTCAGTATTTCAACCTTATGGTTGCCGTCACTATTAAGAATGTGCAAGCATCAGTACACACGAGTTAAAAAGCATTTCAGTACAATGAAAGATAAATTCAGTAAATAGGTAACAAGAACTTTACAGTACATGCTTTGAATTCACAAGTAAAAGTCAATAAAAAGCATTAATCTATATTACTCTAAAACTCAATGATTTCAGGGTTGTGCATGCTGGAT
The DNA here is from genome assembly GCA_013397775.1 of Eulacestoma nigropectus. Classification (NCBI taxonomy): domain Eukaryota; kingdom Metazoa; phylum Chordata; class Aves; order Passeriformes; genus Eulacestoma; species Eulacestoma nigropectus. Next base: position 6,349,620 of record VZTE01005755.1, read on the forward strand.
AAAAATATTTTTGTTAGTGCAACTATAAAAGTATTATTGAATAAGGGGATGTCAGTTCAAGAAAAGGTTTCAGGGAAATAAGGTGCTTTGTTCAATGAAACAAATCCTTAAACTCATCATTAAAGCCTCCAGGTAGAAAAAAGTCTGTTATTCAACAGAAGACATTACACAGTTACATGAAGTTTAGAATCTCTTTTTAATAGAAGTCAAAGATAAGTAATTTAGAGGAAAATCCCCCTATCCTTATCTCTTCTAGCCTGCCTTTCTTTTTTTTCTCTTTTTTTCCTTTGGAGAAGCACTTTTTGCAAAGGACTTTATTCACAAAAAGTGAAAGGTAATATACTGAAACACAGTAACTTCTAAACATTTCAGAGGAGGTTGTAATCAGAATTACACAAAACACATATTTCAATATGGAATTTCTATGCATATAGATTTCTATGTACTGCTCAGTAGTGGAAAGAAAAATGCTATTACTTCACCTCTGTGTTGCAATTCCCTCTATTCCCTGTTATAGGGATTTTGAGTCTTAGCAGTTCTTCATGGAATCTGCTTTTTACGTGTCAAGCTGCAAATAGATCCTTTTATGTATCAAGATCTTCTGGAAGATCCCCCATCTGGTGCGCAGTTGTGAATAATCTGAAAACCACAACAGAAATATTTCTTACAACCTAATCAACAAAGGAAGGAATCCAAAAAATTCATATTATGTTTTCATATGCAAAAAGAGAAAACATACTTCTCACACATGGTTTATTTGTTTTAAAAATAAAAGCTCAAGAAGTGATCCCTGGAAGTGTTCAAGTCCAGGTCGAGCCCTGAGCAACCTACTTTAGTGGAAGATGTCCCTGCCCATGGCAGAGGCATTGGAATGAGACGATCTTTAAGGTCCCTTCCCAACTCAAACAATTCTATGATCCTCTAGGCTAAAGCTTGATTCTTCTAAGGGAGTAATTTGCACGCAACATGGTGTTCAGCACTCCTTTGGGTGCACCAGTTACTGGCACTTCCAGTTGGCTCCAGTCATGATTGCATCCATTTTCCTGTGGAATGTTTTGGGTGTAAGCCATAATCTCAGAGTTTTTCTTTGTTTCCCAATCTATTTCTTTACACAAACCTTTGTCATCCTGTTTCCTTGAACTGTGACCATTAAGCTTAGCAGTTCAGGTTGACTGAACATCAACCAAGCGTTTTTCATACCACTTATTTTTTTACATACCACTGCTTTTTTTTTTGGTATGATCCATCACTTAATCAGAAATACCTTTCTATCATCATCTAAATCAAGACTAGGAATATTAAATAGCAATAGAACAAGAGTGCTATTATTGGGTGACCTTGTGTAATGAGTTCTTCTTGTACAAAATTAAAAATCGCATTTTGCAATCTGTTAGTGAAGCAGATTTAATCCCTCTATCATAGGACTTAAGCCATCCATCTTGCATAAAATTTAACTTTTAATCACAGTGCCATATGATACTATGCTAATTTTTCATATAAATTCAACTATACTGTACCTACCAGTATTATAATTTTTATTTTATTTTATTTTGAAGTTTTATAAAGTCTCTCTTCCAGAATCTAAGTGTTTCAGATTTGTAGCTATTTTTGACTATTGGTATCATAAATGAAATTGCTGGATGCAAATGAGCCAGGCCATATAACTTAGAAAATGTTTTCATAGTTGCTGTTTCAGTTGATCTAATTGAGCCCTAAATTATTTCTCTACTTTTCAGTGAATGAAGGCCTTTAGATAATATGCCACCATTTGTAGACTTTAATCTTATATAAATCTCTGGTTTAGGTTTCTCTAAAAAAAAAAATTAAACATAATGCCCTTTAAAATTGTAATTGGCAAACAAGCATATTCTGTTACCTTCCCACCAAGGTTTCTTTTGCAGTTTCAGATATATCCCTCTTTTTGTGAGCACCATGGTAACTGGAATAAGTATTCAGTACTTTCTCCAAATTTATTTTACTCTTCTCTCTTTTGTGTCTCTTTTTCTCTTCTCTCTCTTTTCCTTTGCAGGTTTTATTAGTAGTATCAGCATCTTATCTATCTTTGTAACCTATCAGCGGGAACCTGCTCTTGCTCCACTGACCCATTCTCAGTGATTCAATATGATTTTTTTCTCATTCTCCTCATGGTTTAACATACCATCCAATACCAAAAACCTATTTGCCAGTGTTAAACCATCGTCCTTACACAGATGCCTCCAAAACTACCTGCTAGTTATTTCTTCTCATTTGAGTATTGTGGCATTCACAGTACGTCAGAGGAGGAACACATTTTTTTTTAATACTGGAAGAAGAACCAATTCTGTTAATTCCATGTTGAGTTTGCAAAGACTGAATTTCAAAAATTATCATATATTCATTTCATATAGAACCACAGAATCACAGAATGGTTTGGATTGGAAGGGATCTTAGAGGTCATCTCATTCCAAACCTTTGCCATGGGCAGGGACGCTTTCCACTAGACCAAGTTTCTCAGGGTGCCATCCACCCTGGCCTTGAACACTTCCAAGGATGGGGCCTCCACACCTTCTCTGGGCAAACTGTTCCAATGTCTCACCACCTTCACAGCCAAGAATCTATTCCTAATATGTAATCTTCATCTACTTTCTTTCAATTTGAAGCCATTTCCCCTTGTCCTGTCACTTGGCGCCCTTGATCAAAGTCCCTCTCCAGCATTCTTGGATCTCTCTTAGGTACTAGGAGGCCCCTGTAGCCTTCTCTTCTCCAAGATGAACACGCCCAACTCTCTTAGCCTGTCTCCATGACAGAGGTGTTCCAGTCGTCTGAGCATCCTCATGGCCTCCTCTGGACCCACTCCAACAGATCCATATAAGTGGACTTCAAGTTCTCAAAATATAAATTCTTTTACATGTGCAGAAATTCTTCCCAGATACAACAAAACTATTTGCATAAAATTTGCAGATATCACGGAGTGATGCGACTCAATTTTGAGGAACCCAAGGACCATGTAGAAACTTGTATAGGTCTGCCTAGAAACACAACTTCAGAGCCTGTAAAGGTCATAGAGTCACTGTAATTTTCAGGGCTGGAAAGATTGTGCCATTTCACCTACTTCCACACCTCTGCAAGGGTCATTCCTTGTCCTCAGAAGAGTCTTCATAGCCACATGTCCTTCTAGTCACAGATGTTTATCCATAATAATTGATGAATCAGCAGGATCCTCTAGTCTGAATCCTGCATGAATCCAGTGAGAGAATTTGTAGAAAAGTTATAAGATTTATTTCAGAGAGGCAATCTGGGAGCAGATTTCTGACATGGAGTCAAGGTAAATCCATTTCACAACATTATTGGATTAGCCTTTCTTGAAGTTTAACTAAATTGGTTTTCCCTCTATTAAGTGTTATAACTAGGAAATGGCAGATGAGAATGAAACTTCATCTCATTACAGTTTAAAAAGTTAAATCCCTTCTTGTGACTCTAATGCTAAGAAATATGCATTATTTTATAATAATCATGCAATTGGATTTTAAGTTAGCAACTTCAGAATGTGTCTTTTTGTCCCTGTCTCATCCACAGAGATTACCCACTTTTCAAGTGTTAAAACCATTGCTGGCTGGAGTGATCAAATAGAAAGGGAAGAAGTTTGTTCTGTAAAGCAGACAATCCCAAAGTGAGCATGCCATACGAAGCTGAGTGAGAAAACAAAAAAAAAAAAAAAAAAAAAACAACCACGCCAAAAACATAAGAAGTGTAACAAACTTTGTAACCTTCTTCACCATCAAGTATTTTGAGCTATATTTAGATGTAGGCTACAAGGCTCCTCCTCTTTCTCCCTTTTCAGAAAAAATACTTTTAAAGTTTCTTCAGTTTTAGAGCATGAGGATGTCTAGTGAGTTTGACAGGACAGTTCACAAGGAAATGGATCATAAGGTTGCAGAAATATTCATGTTTACTACATTAGTGCACTGCCAGTGCAGAAATGCCTTTGAAAAATACACTTCTAAGTTGGAATATGAGCTTGATCAGAGGAACAGGGAGAAGATAAACCAGCAAATGTGGATCTTAAAAATGGAAAATACCAGACGAGTATCCTTCTAATTGTAAACTCCAGAGACCTGAACATAGCACCCCTGAGGATGCCTGTGAATGCCTGACTCTCTGAGGCACTATTAGGCCCCCCTGCAAAACATAACTTTGGTAGAGCCCTTGTTCCTGCCTTGTTCCTGCTGTGCCAATGTGAAGAGGAAAGGACACAGTAACGATGAGAATTTTCTACTTCATGGACAAACTAAGAATGTTGGTATCAATCTGAAAGTGAATCATTTAGAACAGTAGAAAAAATGATACTTTATTGTCCCAGATTTCAACTGCAAACAGTGAAAATGTTCTCTTGGATGTGTGTAGCTAACTGAGGGCTAGAGACTTCAATGAGGCATTTTTGGCCTCATCTCGCCCTGAAGGTCTTGCAAGGGGAAGAGAGGCTGGACTGTACATAGCTCCTCAGTGTTGTGAAAGTTGAGTTAATGATCTGTGAAAGGCGTCTGAATTCAAAAAAGAGACTGGGAATTGCCTCTGGTTCGTACTACCTCCTGATACATACTTCAGGTTCATTTTGAAGAATGCTGCCTGTACCTGTCCAGAAACATTCTTAAAATCATTCTGACAATTTCACAGCACAAACAATTGAAATCCAGTGCCTAGGAATACTTCTTGGTGCTTTTTAATTTATTGGTATAGATTTAGCTTCTGTCACTCATCTTATGAGCTCTCTGGGAAAAGAAAAAAAATCCTTGTTTTTTACTACTTCTCTATACTGAAAATAATAGAGCTTGATGTTGTGTTGATCAGAAGGTGCTTTCCATAAATGAGTAGCGATAATAATTATTATGATGGATTAAGAGAGAAAAAAACCTTGTTCTACTGTGAAAAATAACTAGCAGAGATGTTCAACTAATTTTTTTTAATAAATCCTTTGTGTTTAAGAACTTCACTGGCGATATTGTCACTCACATTGCAGAGATATCTTTTGTTATTATTTTTTTTTTTCGCCAGAGTGATTCTTGTTTTTGTGGTGAACTAAAAGAGGTGCTGCCATACAGCTCTTCATATGAGTTGTTTTGAGTCTGACCAAAATTAATATCAGAAATTCAGAATGATGCTGATTACCACAATGCTTGTAAAAGTGTTTTGTAAAGCAGAAGACTGATATTAGGCTGCAATGTCATTGGTTTATATCTGACTGAGAAATATCTAATTTGTTGATTAACAATCACCAGAAAGATATTTTATATTTTCAAGATTCTGAAAAGGACTAGCTTTCAATTTACTGCTCATCTAACCATTTAGTAATAATGCTGTGTGGGACAGATAATCACATAATTTACTAAGTAGGTTGTCCTTGCCCTTGAATTTTGTTTGATGCCAGTAACATTATGCTTTGACACCACTAAGGTCATGCCGATTCATACAAGTTCATTTGGCTCCTAATGCATTCAGTTGTAACAAAGACTTCTGATGCTGAGTAAGGAAACCAAGACAAAGACTGCAGGTATTGTAGTTTATCACAGTTGTATAGTTATTTGCTTATCTTTGTGTGTATGAGATGTAGCCTTGATGACAAAGCTCAAGGATATTTTTCTTATTTAATGGTATTTCTTCTATTTAAATATTTTATTTAAAGACTGCATATTTTTCTTGTTTCATTTTCTCTCTGATATCCATTTTTTTTTTTTTTATTTCTTTACTTAATTTAAGGTGTCTGCTACCCTGTCAGAGAACAAAAGCTTTCCCTCCCCATTAAAAATTGCCTCATTGGCAAAAGATGTATGGCGTTAGACAAATAGCCCCAGTTCCTTTCTTTTCCATTCTGTAAAAGGCAGAAGAGAGTTTTATTTTATTCTACAAAGGTGTAAGGAAGACTGATTCTATGGATTGGTCTGGAGATACTATCTGAAGGTTTACATAGAGACCTGTGAGAAGTACTTGATGTTCACAGTTTCTGTGAGATGAGTTGTCACTATTTTTGAAAACTTACACAAAGCAGAAAACAGTTTGGAAATTTAAAAATAAAAGAGCTTTCAGCACATCATGTCTATTCAGCATTTCATTACTATTTACTAACCTTTTTTTTTTTAATGTGGCTTTCCAAATCAGACTTTACTTAAAATTGTACAAAACATTTCTGAAATATCTGACAGAAATTTCTAATTATTTAATACACTTTATACTGCCTGTAATGAAAGAGCAGAGCCACTAGGCTTTACAAAAAGTAAATATTTTTTATCGAATTCTCTTCACTGCACTTTGAAATTACTGAAAGAAGGAGAACAAATAAATGAAATAGAAGTCCACAAGTTGGATTTCAGCAAGCTGAGGTTGTATATCAGCGTTATCACTATTCTCATTCAACTACATCTACATTTGCAGATGTAGTTCGGTGATAGCCACTGGACAGTCTCCATTGCAAGACCACTTGCTCCATTAGAAAAATGAACTTCACAGCTCATTCCTGTGCCCTATTGTATTGTGTGTGCCTGCAGTGGGAATTTTTAATGGGCTCAGCTCTGCAGCTGACAAACCTGGGGCATGCTGAGAGTTTGGCTCTTCAAGCCAACGAACCAAAGACTTAAACACACCAGCTGTGCTTCACAAGCCAACACAGAACATCAATCAGCTAAGGACATTTCTTCTTTCTCTGTGGACATTGCCACTGAATTGTACCCACTTCCCATGTCTCTCGATTAAGCTAATGCTACTTGTCACAAGACATTAAAAAAAAAAACAAAACAAACACAAAACAAAAAAAAAAAAAAACTCCCTCAAACTCTTTCACATTTTCATATCAGCTTGGCCACACAGTCAAAATATATTTAGATTCTTACTCATCTGTTAGTTTTCTTTGATTATCGAAGCCTCCAAAATTTCAACCCCTAAGACTACAATCACACTTATCAGTGTGACAGTGTTCTACAAATGCTTCATCCTACAGCTTGAAACAATCACATCCATGACACAGACCCTGCTAAAAAAAGTGAAAATTAGGATTTCTGGAAGAGATGATAGCTAGCAGGGAGGGACATGGAAAAGTTGCAACATGTGATAAATCTACAAATATAATTATTCAGTACATTATATTTAGTATCAAAGTAATGATTATTTGGTCTCAATCTTCTCTTTTCAAATTATTTTTCATTCTCCTTTGAGGATTAGGAATAAGAGATCAGAAACCAATTTTGTAGAAAATTATCTCTCACTGGCCACTGGCTGCTACAATCATTGTAGATTGATGGTGGCATTCTTTTGTCTACTTTATTGTGGGGTTTTGTGCATATAAATTTCTTACAGAATGAAGCCAACCACTTAGAATTTTCTCATGGATTTTTTTGTCATTGTTGTTGTTTACAGAAAACATGACTAATCTACTAAAATCTTTTCTTTTTTATCTTCTTTGGATGAGATGTTGACTGCGAAATAGTTTACGGTTCAGAATCACACATTTGGAAAAGGCCAGGCAAGATGCAACCACAAAATATCTGCCAATAATATGCACAGACAATGATCACCTACTTGCACTTGGGGGAAGCAGCTCTTTCTCCAAGCACTGCTTGGCTGAGACTTCTCTGTGTCCTGGTGCATTTTAAGAACCAGTTCTTGAGACATGAGCTCATCCACTCTACCTCAGTCCAAATATAGATAGGTAGATATTTGGGTTTCTCTTGATGGGCAACATTGTTTTATGGTAATTAAATATAAAATAGAATACTTGCCTGGGACTATGTACTAATTTTATTACAATTTGCCTAGAGTCACATTAGTTTAGGCTTTATAAAAACTCTGAAATTCTTCTTTAAATAAAAGTCTACTGAAATTTTTTTTTCTTTTTTATTCTTTTTCCTTTTCTTCCTTTTCTTTTAAGCAAGGATTTTAAACCATATCTGACACCTCTAACATGGGAATCCACATCATTGAAATCAAAATTATTTCTGTATGTCTGCTGCCAGCCCTGAATAATTTGAGTTTTACTCCAAGCCCAGACTAGCTGTCTACATGGATCATTGTCTGAAACTATTGCCCGCTCAGTTCTGCTTGCAAACAGCTTCACAGAAGCATTTTTTCTTCCTTATTAACAAAGCTAAAAGTAAATGTCCTGCTTAATCCTTTGTCTATAATTAATTATTTTGCTAAATAAGGATCTCAGTAGGAAAAAAAAAATTGAAACACAAATGAAGAAATGCCAAATACACCAGGAAAGAAAAATATTTGTAAATTTAAAATGGTAGAAGTAGCCAAAAGTTCTTTTGCCAGTTTATCAACAAGCTGAGAGATACAGAAGCAATATTGACTGTAGAGCCCCATAATTAAACTTTCAAGATGCTGTTACACTTTTGAAGTTCAGTTTATTTGTTTTTAAATTAACTTCTTTCAGCTATCTCCTATTTTTGAAGTGTGATAATGATATTGGCTGACATCACAACTTGTTCAAGATAAACTCATTTACTGCATCAGCAGATAATTCTTATCTGTAGCAGAATAATTCCTCAGCCAAAGATTATGACCCATTTCAAAGTTCAGTTGCATGCAAAGTGTTTAATATTACTGCTGATTTTTGGTTTGTATGTGAACATTTCTGGCCTGACAAGATGTGCATGAAAGACAGTCTCTGCTCTGAAGAAGGAGAGATTTTTTTCTTCAAATCGATGAAAGAAATAAAAAATGAGAAGAAAAACAGTTGTATAGAGAAAGTCCTTTGACCAGAGTGCCACACCAGAGTGATTAAAATTAATGCATGGTGACACAAACTCTCCTTAGGCCACTCATTTCATCATGACTCTACTGAGCCTTAGAATCATAGAATCATTAATGTGTTGTGTGCAAAGCATACAAGCCCACATAGCAATGGCAGCATGAAGTGTTTTCAGAAGTCATCAGAGGTTATTTAGTCTCTCTAGACTAACATTCCAATTATTCCATTATTGTTAAGTGAAATTAGTGTCCTGATACACAATTTCAGTTTTATTGAAGCCAGCATTCATAGATTGGGCTGTACCATAGGTGAATCCATACATGTTTTACAAACACATAATCTTCTAGAGGATATATTTTTGTCTCAAACTGAGAGATGATTGCAGAAACAAGTCAGTTTAGTTTTAAACATCGGAACTTGTACACATTAAATATTTTCAGAGAATGTTTTTCTTAGAGATTTCTTCAGTTCTGCTTTATTAATCTTCACATAAATCTGCAGGACTGTTTTGTTTTACAGACGTTTATTTTAAAGATCACATTTAGTTTAAACAATTTCTAAAATGCTTGACTCATTCCAAAGTGGATTTAAAAATCCACAGACTCATCTGCCATTTCTTTGCCTTCTCAAGTAAGGTAGACAAATTCAATGAGAGATCTACAAATCAAGTTCAAAATCCTAAATAGAAAGATTTCAGCTACCCCATCTTATTTAGCTCTTGAAATATATCCAGTTTAGGCTATAAAGGTACCCTTATATCCTGTCATGATAATCATGTTTAAAAATCCTTCTGTCATATTTAAATATGTTATGATTTATAAGTCCTTTTCAAGTTTTATGTCTCTGATTTCCACTCAAAGAGAAGATCTAGTAAAGAGTTCTGAGCTCATTCTGAGTTCAACCAGATGGCACATTTCACATGACTACATCAGCTGTGGTAAATTCTCACAGTGAACTTCAAGACAGCCCAAGTATCTCATAAAGTACCTCACCACATGGCTCAAAATTGAGTGTCCGTGCGTCAATTTTCTGGTTAAGAGCAGTATAGAAAAAGGCAAAATGCATTATTTTTCAATAGATTCATAGCAGTAACCGTATTTCTGTTGCTCTTGAATTTCATTCCATGAACTTGCAAGATGGATAAGGAGTTAAAGTCAAGACTTTTGTCTAAGGCTTAGAGTGAAAGTTGGTCATAAAATCAAAAAAAATTGACTTCCATTCTTCCTTATTTAAATAAGAATCATCACAGGGAAATGATTTGCTTTTCAAGCTAAGGTGTCTCTGTATTCTAATCAATATAAACTTTTAAGACAGTACAAAGAAAAAGAGTAAGCTATTTGCAGTGCAGAGCAGATCAGAAGCTCTAGTTTGTCTTAGAAAATTTAGGAACTATGCGATGCATTTTGAAGTCCTGTTTAATCTACTTGCACCACCTTTATGTCTATGTATATTTTTGTGTATTTTTATACATTATTATCTATATTTAAACATCTGCCAGTTTCTGAAAGTTCTGTTTTGTATTGCAACAAATTTCCCTGGTTGCTTGTGCCTTACTGAAGTCGTTTGTGCAACAGATATTGCAGATGCTTCATGTCTTTTTGTAAATTCAGATAAACTAAAGGGGACTGAGTCAATCCCAAGTACTGAATAGCTTCCAGCTGTAAGCAGTGAACAGTCAGAAGTGACTAAACGGGCCACGGTTCTCCAGACTGGATGAGCCCGTGGAGTAAATGCGTGATAAATATAAAGAAATTATAATGAATAGAGAAATGTGAGTGTAAAATAACTAAACTAGGTGATTTTACTCAATAGCCAAGTTAAACAGATATGCCATTACAAAATATATAGTATAGCTGTGGAACTCTGTACCATAAAAACTTTTGTCAGTACTTTATCAGTGTTGAAAAAAAGTTGAAAAAGCAATTGAATTCATAAGAAAAGGAGTCTCTCCAGATCTAACAAACGAAAGATAGCACTAGCTCAAAAACTCTGCAAGCTATGGGTTTTTTAAAATCATTAGGGAAATATACTGTGAAAACATCATCATATATGTGTCTTATTCTTAGACTCCTTTTCAGTGACTTACCATTCAACACAGTAAAACAGAACTCACAAACATGCAAACTTCTCCTCTTGTTTTTAAAGGACATTCCTCACTTCCCTCGCACCGTTCTCCTAGCATCTTGGAGCTCTGCAGGATTGTATAGCATAAGATGAACAACTTTTAAACAAATTACTAGGTTTTTTTTGTTTTTTTTTTTTTTTTTAATGTATTCAATATCCTAGGGACTTCCCTAGGGGGAGTGTTCATTGTTCAGTATTCCGAGCTTGACAAAAAGTGAACAAACCTGTGTAAGGTAGCAATAAGTATTTCATAGGATATCTTAAGCATTTCAGAAGTTTTGAGGATTTTGAAATTTCATTCCCTCTTCTCTTATGTCAAAGAGGTGAGTACTCAGGTTAAATGGGCAGTACTAACACAGCATTCTTCTGAAATATCAGAAAAGAGTAGATACAGTTATCCTTGTCAAGCATCGTCAGGGCTGGAAGTTTGCATTCAGAAATTCTAATATCGCATGTTTGAAAACTATAGAAGCATTTAGTTGATTATCTCAGCTGAAGGCTTTGTGAGGTTCATAACTGAACCTAGAATAGCATTGTCAAATCTGAATTTGCTTCTTTTTCCTACAGAACAAGGAATATGCATTACTCCAGAACCATTTTTTGCCCATTTTTTTTGTATTCCTGCTATGTTATATTCAATGAGGTACAATTTAACACAAGTATTGTGTCATTTTCCAGTCCATTGCCTTTCTATACCTTTTCAATTCTGCATGCAATAAAGATGATTCTTGCATCAAAAGAGGACAGTGAAGATAATTGTAACAGTTTAACACGGCTGAAACAGCCTTGTTCCCTGATCTGCTCAAATTGACAATTCTGCAGCCTCTGGTACTATCAGTAGACAGCTCTCCATCACTCTATCTGGCAGTTTTCATTTTACAGCGTGGGTGTTAAGCAGTTAAAACCTAAAAGAACTCCACCATTGTTAGTAAAATGGGAAAAAGTTCTACTAGAATAAGGAAATTTTTCTACAGAAGTGTATACCAGAGAAAATAAGATTTCTCCTAGGCCAAAGCCACTAAACAACTTCAAGTTAAACCAGAATCCAGAGGTACCTTAAATCACTTGCTCTGTCTATAGGAAACAGGATTGCAACTTCTGTAACTGTTTATTTGGCTGTGACTGCAATTTTCAGCTCAGGGAAACATTTTCTAATAAGAAACCTTTTAAAATATGTTTTCTTTCATTTCCTAGCCTAACTAGTCCATTTCCATGCTAGGAAATTTTCTTGGGGCAGCTCTAATGAGGCTGCTGCTGAAGCACAGACAATCTCTTTAGGAGATATTTTTGTTAAAAGAATCCTCTGCACTGTTGAGTGTCTGATTACACTCAGATTAGATAAAGCCAATTAAACACTTCCTACTTGGCAAAACAAATATCTAACCAGTTATGTACATGCGAGTTATTACAGGAAGTCAAAGCGTGACTTCAGTAAGTAATCTATGAGTACTTTTGCATCAAATCCAAATGGATGTATCCAATAAAGACATGAAATAGTGAAAAATAGGAAAAAAGTCACCATAACTCTGTTAACTACATTCCTATTAACTTGCCGGTTTATTAAATATAGACTTGAAGGAAACTTCAAAGAGTCTTACTTATTTATTTATTTCCATCTGTTGTCTATATATATTCCTTCCTTTTCCAAAATTTTGCAACTGTGGCTAATAGCTCAGAAAACAGAATTTTATTTTTTTCAAATTATTCATATTTATTAGGTTTACATCACTTCTAATTATTGCATTACTGTTGTTATATTAGCACGCCAATCCTTTGTATTATATTACCAATAAAAACAAGAAATCCAAGTTTTCTCAATTATCCACAGCATTATAGTTTCACCCCTCTATTAACTCAGTCAAAAACATTAAGGCTGTCCTTGCAGATAATGTTATAATATGCATGCACGTATACATTCACAGTTTTTTCATTCATGCCAAGTAGATTTTGTAGACCCAGCTTTTCCTAAGCTAAGCAAAAGTTCTATTTGTGCAGAAGATAGGGGACTGTGTGAGCTATAATTTTGTATCATCATAAAAATAACCATCAGAAAAATATCACTAGAAAGAAAATAATTTGTTCTCCTCCTATAATTTTTTGGAACATGTTTTCATGAGACTTCATCCATACTCATCAACAATAAACATGCTTTCGTGGTAGATGTGTGCCTCCCTTCCTCGTTGAACTTATGAGGGCTAAATATAAAAGAACGTTTCAATGTTTTCTGATGTGTCTACAAAGTCTGTACAGAAATCGCGTAGCTCTTATTTTCTATTTTTCTTCCTTTGTGCATGCATTATGATGTCTGTTTTCACACAAAAATTTCCAGAACTCGTTAGCCAGTTGTAAAGGCTGTCATGATTTTACATCTTACCTTCACACAGTCATTGAACCCTCATTTCTCTTGCTTTCTAGAGAAATGAAAGTCTCTGCTCTAGAGCCCTCTGCTGCACTGGGAACTTCCAAGGGTACTTGTGCAAATCATTTCAAAGTCACTTCAGTCTCCAAGGACAAGGGAGATGTTGTGAGGCTGCACAAACAAACCAAAGGGGAAAAAAAGGAAAAAACAAAGGTAGTTATTAAGTAGTTTTTAAGCTTTGTCACTGAAAGTCTATGATTAGGTATCACCTGGAAAAAAGAGAAATCTCAGATACCATGAAGAGGTAAATAAGATGAAGTCTATTTTTTACCATATTTCTCACAACCTTACAATATCCTAAATCCCAGAATCATTACAATGGTTTAGGTTGGAAAAGAAATCTAAGAACATCATGTCCAGCTGTTTACCCCAGCACTGCCAAGTCCACCACTTAACCATGTCCCCATGTGTAACAATCTTCATGTTTTTAAATACCTCCAGGGATGGTGAATCTACCACTTCCATGGGCAGCTGGCTCCAGTGCTTGAAAACCCTTTCAGTGAAGAGTTTTTTCCTAAAATCCAAACTAAACTTTCCCTGGTGCAACTTGAGGCCATTTCCTCTAGTCCTATTGTCTGTTGCCTGGGAGAAGAGACAAACCCCCACCTAGGTAGATGAGCTCATTTCAGATGGTTGTAGAGAGTGATAAGAGCCCCCTGAACCTCCTTTTCTTCAGGCACAGCCCCAGCTCCCTCAGCTGCTCCTCATCAGACTTGTGCTCCAGATCCTTCAGCTCCATTGCCCTTCTCTGGACACACTCCAGCACCTCAATATCTTTCTTGCAGTGAGGGCCCCAAAAAAGGACACAGAACTTGATGTATAACCTCACCAATGCCTAGTACAGGGCTATGGTCACTGCCCTGTCCTGCTGGACACATTATTTCTGATACAGGCCATGATGTCATTGACGTCCTTGACCACCTGGGCACATGCTGGCCAATATTGAGCTGTCTGTTGACCAACATCCCCAATGGGTATGTCTTTTCTTCCTGGTTAAAACAGTAATTTTCTTTTCTTGGTTGTCCATAGTGATTTCTACATAAAAGATAATAGAAGATGTGAAAAGAAACCTAGAAACATGAAGAGTAAGGGTGTATTTTAACAAATTTTCCAGCAAAAAGCTCAATAGATCATGTGTTCTGAAAAGTGCATTCACCAGCACCGAGATCATCATGGATAACCCTGCTCAATAATTTCCTTCTGAGCTGGCTGCAGATTTTGTTATCAGATGGGAGTAATTTTGAAACCAGCTGAAGAACTTACACATCCTGTACCAGCTTGCTCTGTAACTGTGTTCTTACCCGTCATCTCGTGTCACGTGCCCCAGTATGAGATTTTCTCTTCGCTAAAGTCAAAACTGGCAGGGCAACTTTGCAATTCTCTGAGTGTGCTAGTAAGTGAGCTTGGAATTAGGTTCATCATCTGGAAAAGCAGAAATTCCCATGTTCAGGAAGGAATAAAAAAATGAAGTGATATTCCAGGTCCTGACAATGGAGGAACAAGAGAATAAAGGCTCTGGTCTGTGTTAACAGACGTCTGGGCTCAGGAATTTATTTTGTCCGCAGTTTTTAGCCTGAGTTGCTGAACCTAATCTGTCCCAGAGCCCATCAATGTCTACAGTTATTAACAAAGCATTATGAAGTATGTGTAATATTGTAAAAATATTTACTGAGGAATCCACCAGGGCTTTGTTTCAATCAGTTCTTTTGGTATTTAAGTAATCTTTTCTATTAAACCATCTGACTGCACATGGCAGAGCTTGACTTATGCTTAAATGATATCCCAATGAGAAATACAAAATGAGCTGTGATTCCATTTATAAAAGAATGCATAAGTAAGCGTACTTTGAAGAAATGAATCAAAGGAGTATGAAGAAAAAACACTAGCAGGTTGCTAGTGAAACATATTTTTTGTACTTGGAAACTAAATTAAAATTCAGCTATTTCATTAAGAACACTTAAACACAGTACAATTACCCTGCATTTAAATCAGTGCAGCTAAGACCAAAATTTGACCTTCTGTATCTTGACTACTTTCCAAATAAGTAAAATCAAAAATGTTCAGAAAAAAACCGTAGTGGCTAATGCCATCAATATTGACAATATTTTTTTCGTTACCACAGCACTCAACCTTTCTTGTTATACATTTTGTCACTTTTTCATAATACAATACATTTTCAAAAGAAGATATATTTTTGCAGCATTACAATTATGAGCATTTTCAAGTAGAATGCATGAGAAAATAAAAGACACAGTAAAGATCACAGAAGGGAACAGTTACAGGATTATTCAGTCTGGTTGCCATGCCATGCTAAAAAACAAAGTGAAAAAAGAGGGATATGAGTGACAGATTTCTATTAATGTATTGTATATATTAGTGCACATTCATAATCGTAGGTTTATAGAAATATTTATCTTACAGAATTTTTTGTTCCTAAAAAGCACATATTAAGAAGTCTGTCAACTCATTGAAGTGATATATTTACCCTCAAACCGGTAGAGCAGCATATGCATTGATAGTGTTATGTATCTTGCTTCTTAAACCTGGCTCATATTATGAAATTTATGATTCATGCAGTCTAGATAACAGGCAAAAGGTTTTTCTGAGCACTTACATATCCTACAACACCAAAATACTTGAATCTTCTTAAATAGTTGTCTTGACAAGTTCACAATTGCTGGGCAAAAAGTTGGGAGAAGTGGTTGATACACTAGATGGTTGCACTCTCAGTCAGAAGGACCTGGCAGTTAGAGAAATAGCCTGACACAAACCTCAGATTCACCAAAAGGAAAGTGGTAAATTCTGGCCACAAGGATGATGAGCCTCCTAAACCAGCACAAGCTGAGAACCAACCAGCTCCAAAGCAGCTTGACAGAGATGGACCTGAGTGTCCTGGTGGACAAGAACTTGAACATGAGCTGTCAGTGTCCATATGTGGCACTGATGTCAACTTCCTGGAGTGTATAAGGCAGAAAAGTGACAGCAGGTTGAGTGAGGTGTTTCTTCCCCTCTGCTAAAGGTCCTGATAAGACACACCTGTAGTTCTATGTCCCTTTCTGAGCTCCCCTGTACAAGACAAATGTAGATATACGGGCAGGGGGAAACAAAGGCGAGTTAGAGACTGAAGCATTTTTCGTATGTGGAGAGACTGAGAGAACTAGGGTTGTTAAACCAGGAGAAGAAAAGGCTCAGAAGGAATGTAAAGCTGTGAAGAGATACTGATGGGAAGCAATAAAGGAAGGTGCAGCCACAACCTTCTCAGTAGTGCCATGATAGTGGACAAGAGAGAATGGGTACAATTTGCAATACCAAAAATTCCAGTTAAATGTGATAAAAAAAGTCTTTTTTTTTTTTT
>VZTE01005755.1:6366273-6444535 GCA_013397775.1 Eulacestoma nigropectus
TAAAATCTTGGTGAAGATGTTCAACGCTGGTACAAGTTGCCCAGAGAGGATGTGCAGTCTCCATCATTGGAATTGCCCTGAGCAACCTAGCTGACTTAGCTATGTTTCCAGAGATGCCTTTCTCTCCCATTCATTCTGTTATTCTATAAAGGACAGCTTAAAACCAAACTGCTGAAAATACAGAAGGACAGCAGGTCCTTTAGTGTCTACATAGAAGAAAAAAAACCCAAAACAAATAAAAATCCTCAGTCTGACTGCAGTGGCCACTACTGTAAGGCCTGCTTAGTGTGAGCAGATAAGCAGTGGAATTAGGAAAATAATCTTATTCTGTTCCTCCTTTTTGCCCCTCTGGGAACTATACAGTATATGAGCTGGATCTTACGTTTCTTCTTTATTTTCACCAAATTACAAGGCTCAGTTCAAGACATTCAAGAAATGTCATTATGGATACCTTCAGCTGTAATTATGCAAAGTCCAACCATAAGAAAGCAAAACAGACAGTAAGCCAAGTAAGATTAGTCAGGAGCGTTAGATTGGATGAGTCACTGCATACTAACATCTATTGCCTCATCCAAAGATCACTTAAATCTTTTTAGAGGCTTCAGTGGATTTTGGATCAGCTCTCAAAAATATAAGTTGCTTCATTTTCCTGAATAATTTGAAAACACAAAAAACCTCTTTAATCAAGGTTTTGCTGACAAGAGCAGGATATATGAGGGAGGCAGAGACATGCTGCTATTTCTAATCTAGTTTCTTAGAAAATGATCCAATGCTCCAGTTTCAAGAGACCTTAAAATAGCCCCTGAATAGGCAGGCAAGCATCATCTACCAAACCAAATTCCCATATATATTTTATATATTGTAATATTTTTCTAAGTAGGCTGGTAACATAACAACAACAGTGGGTATGTTCATCTACCTGCTTTTTATCATCAGATAAATACCATCATTTTGCTTTTGAAGGTGTAATGTGTAATTTTCTTTTTTTCTTACAGCTATATTTTCTTTGTTTGTAGGATCCATAATGATATTTAGGGGTTTTTGTTTGTTTTTTTTTTTACTCTTAGATAAAATAAAACTTTTACATCAGGAACCTTTATTTTAATCAGACCTTTTAATAAATACTTTTCCATTTATAATAACAATGCTTCAACTTATGTTTACTGCAGTAAATGTTCTACTGCTATTTTGACTGTTCCGTAAATATTCACAGCTTTAAAGAGAGGTGACGACTTTTTTTTTAGGAAGTCTGACAGCTTCTTAAAAGACTACAGGGGAAAAAACAAGATGTTTATTTAATTCTGCATTCAAAATAAGATGCACTTCAGCCAACATGCCATGGGAAACAATCTTTCAGCGCTATTTAAAACTTAGACCTGTACACAACTTAAAATAGCAGATAATTATGCAAAAACTATGTTTTTCCCTTATGTATTTATGCATCTTAAAAAATATGTGTTTTAAAGGAGAAGACAATCCTGTCTTTTGGCAACACAAAACAAGGTATGCTGTGAAATGTGTAATGCAAAAATCACTCAAAAAACAATCCCTTTGGAGCCTTCTGTTTCAAAAAATGTTGTATGTTCTGGAAACAAGAATTGTTAGAGGTAGTTTGTTTTCACGTAATTACAGATACCTTAGAGACAATCATGAAACACAGTGTAAGGGATAGTAAGCTTTGTACTATGAACACATTTGCAATGCTAATAAACAAAGATGAAAACATGAGGTAACTAGCTAAAAATCGAAGTCTGAATGCTAAAAAGCTAAAAGTAGTGACGCTCAAGGAAGTGGCTCTGAGATGATAAACCTTTCAGCACGAGTTGAAATCTGCCCCAGGCTGTCAGTGACCTCAGGAATTTATAACATAAAGGCCTATATCATAATTTATATACTATTAAAAAAAAAAAAAAGTCTCTCTGTCCAGTCCCCCACACCCCATTATCACAGATCCAGAGGCTTTTTTAACTAGACTGTGAGTTTACCTTTAAGACCATGAACATTACCAAGGGCACATTGTTAATTTTGTCATGGACTTGATGCCCTCAAATGCTTCATTTGCAAACATGCAATTCACAAGTTGGAAACATGCAATTCACAATTTACAAACAAGCCATTTTTTTCCATCGGGGTTCTCTTATAATTCTTGTTGTGTTAACAGATTTTTTTTGTGGGGTTTCTTTTCATCTCTCTTCTGACACTCATTTCAGGAAATTCAGACTATTTACCTGAAAGAAAACAAAAAATCTTTTATCCAACTTACATGATGAGCACAATTTTACTTAAAATGAAAAGGATGAAAATTGCAGGAGTCACCTACAACTCTTGTTAATACTCAATACTCGTTAAACTAAATATGAGACAGATCTAGCACAATTTGACTCCAAATTCAGAACTGGGGATCACGAAAAAAGATCTCAACAAATCTTATTTCCACACTCAAACCATTATCACGAATACACAGGACAAACTGAGAATATACCAATTTGGCAAATAATATTAATTCAGTGGGTTTTATAACAAATAAACACTTACAATACAGTATTGTAGCTCTGACAGAATAATAGAATAAATTAAAGATTCATCTTAATATTTCCTTGCAAATAGTTAAACCTGGGAAGCTTCTGTTGCTATTTGTATAATTCATTGTACTACTTGTATAATTCATAGATTCTACAACTGCAGACAAAATTAATAAAGCAGAAGGATATTTCTGATTCAGTGAAGACACTGAAGCCTATTTGCCATACGCTACTCAAGTGATGGGACCTGCAGACAATTTCAGGAGTCAGCTATACAGAAAAGACTAATGAGTGTCATCCCTGCCCACAGTATGGGAGTTGGAACTAGATGACCTTTAAGGTCCCTTCCAACCCAAGCCATTCTGTGATGATTCTATGACTCGTGGTGTCCTTGCAGGTATCTTAACTTTTGAAGTTAATGTTTGTTTATGTAGGGTTTAACATATACCCAACCAGGCTTTCCCATGAGACCCAATGAGGTGAAAGCCTACAACAGAGGCTACAGGAGAGAAAAGGTATGGAAAAGATCAAGAGACAGCAAGAAGATGAATTACATTTCTTGTAGTATTTCTAGTTATAGGACAGGTAGACATTTTGCAGGCAATGATTGATGGCTTGAATGGTGATTTCCCTGAGTTACAGTAGAGACAAACAAAACCATTTCAGGTCTTGAAAAATAAACATTTTTCAACAGTTAGCCTTTTGGAGTGATTTTTTTCCTTTCTAAAGAAAGGCTGATAGCATTTGGAAAAAATAAAAGAGCAAACGAGTTTTTATTTAGCGCTCAGTTCTGTTGAATATGGTTTGAATCAAAAAGCATTTCAGCTAGCTCTAGTTTACATGTTCAAAATCTTTGTTTGCAAAGTACAAAAAAATAATTAAGATACCAACAAGAAACTTTTGCTAGAATCTTTTATTCTTTACATAATAACAATTTCCATTGAGCATGTATCAGTTTTTAAACTATTGGCAGACACAAAATTCTGGTGGAGTAGAACTTCTAAGAAATTATTTTTCCTTTCAAACCAATGCTTCCTCTAGCCAATGTGTAGCTTCAACCTATCAGATTGCTGAGAAACACTTTGATAAATTTAGAGTAAAAATTTAGAGTGATAATTTAAGGGAAATGAGAATGGAAAGAAGGAACAGATCACAAGTTTGCAAAACATTTTTTAGAAAAGTCCTGTTCAGCTACTTGGTAAATATGCCACAATGTCAACCTGTATTAGATTAGGGTTTGTAATCTCTTGTCAGCCAGCAATTTGCAACCTCCTTGCAAATTTTGCTGTGAGGGTGGTGCTACACTGGCACAGGTTGCCCAGAGAAGTTTTGGATGACCTATTCCTGGAAGTGCTCAAGGCCAGGCTGGATGTGGCTCTGAGCAACCTGGTCTAGTGGAAGGTGTCCCTGCCCCCAGCAGGGGGGTTAGAATGAGATGGTCTTTGGAAGTCTCTCCCTACCTAAACCATTCTATGATTCAATTAGTTTTTCCAGACACCTACCCCTGTCTTTTTTATCTCGCGTTGTGTCTTTTCAGCTTAATTAAATCTAAAAAATATTGCTAATTTTTACTTCCTGATAATAGATATTTTGATAGCATCTCAGAGACCCAGTCAAGATTGAGAATGGTTTGTATTAGGTTCAACACCATCCCTGAGACCTAGTTACAGTCTCAAAGACTCCAAACAGACGAAGCAGTTGTAGTAAAGGTAAAATTGCTTTTTAATAAGTTGGAATTATTATTATTAATAATGTACATTTTAATAAGAATCAGAGATCTCCTGAGCTAGGCAATATACAGTAAAGAAAACATGTTTTTTGTTAGATAATTTATATTTTCGGTGCCTGAGAAGACCCTGCAAAAGATGTTGCATTTAAAAGTTTTAAAGTAAAGAAGATTTAATTTATCTTTATAAGAATCTGTATTATGGTTTCCTGGTTGTTTTGGTTTGTTTTGTTTTGTTTTTTCATTTTATGTCACCGACAATAGCACAAACATGTAGGCAAAGAAATGCATCACTTACACGGTACAAAAAATTACTCTTTATTCTGACTGAGGTACATGTTCTCTCCATCTAACCTTAACCCTATAAATGAAAGTATTCATTCCAGTTCTTATTTCAAGATGTTCTGATAAACATAGAATACATAGTTCCTTTCCAGACCAGTTTCAACCTGGATTTCTGATTGACTTCTTTGGTTATGGATCTTTCTCTGACTGCCTCCCTCCAGACTGCCATAGGGACTGAGTCAAGGGATTACTTTGTAACGACTTGAGATTCAGCTTTTGGAGATCCCGATTTCAATCACAGTTTCAGTGTTTAAAGAATTTTTAATTTTATTTTTGTTGTACATTCTAACTTGTTTATGTTTTCAGCCAGAAATAATATTAGTAACCTTGTGTTTTCTGCCTACCCTTATAAACAGGGGGAACAGCAGGGAACATACACATCTGGACAGCCAAAACCCAGGATATTTTGGCTTCTAGTAAACTGAACATGCCCAGAAATGTTTCCTGACACCGAGGTTAAGTACTGTGACTTGGCTTTAGACACAAGGAGTCTGTGTAGAAACTGACTATTGGAAACCGCCTTTAGAATATTTTGACAGCCAAACTCTATCTGGGAACGGTACAGAAAGGCTGGCAAAATTTGTGCCAAAGAACATATTAACAGCTTAATGACCCAGCAACACACTCCAGTGCCTAGGAACCTTCCTGAGTCCATGGGTTTTGCTACCATGTGCAGTCTTTGTGCTATTTTCATCTGAAAATTGATTCAGGCACATTTCTGACAAAGGCTTAAATTATTAGAAGCTTTTAATATTTTTATCTCGTTTTAAACTGTATTTACAGCAAGGACATAATATTGTAAATACAGGTTTCATGTCTGTGTGCAGGGTCAGAACAAAACTTTATGAACCACTCAAACCCTGAAGCCAGGAATATGTAGCTCTATCCTAAATAATATTAAGGTTATGAGAAAGACTAACTGCTAAATCAACCTGTCCACTTCAGTCTCAGTGAGCTGATTCTATAGTTTCTGAAGGCAGTGCTTGGCTGAAAGATACAAATTTATTTTGCACCAGCACCATTTTTGAAAGAATTTTCCTTTGTTCTAAATTGGAATAAAACAGGAAAACAAGATTTCATTTCATCATTGGAAAGGAAGAAACAAAATCCACATTTTCAGCAGGGAAAACATATTGTCAATTTTTTTTTCTCTCTCCAGGATAAAGTAATTTCAGTATTCTGTGTTTCACTTTGTCTGGGAGAAAGTTCAAGGTTTTTTTTTTTGGTTTGTTTGGTGTGGGGTGGATTTTTGCTGCTTGTTGTTGTTGTTTGTTTGGGGATTTTTAATTAAAAATTCCTCTATTGCGGTATTTTTTTCTTTTTTAAGATGGTATATTCTACTAGAAGAGCTGAATGCGAATCTCCTAGTCACCTGAGTTTTCCCATCTCTACAAAGTGACTGAATCCCAGACCAAGTTCATTATTTTCTGCGTTTACCATTCTCATCAGGAATTTACTAGGTATTCAGAACTCAGCCACAAAAGTTTCTTGCAAACGACTCTTCACTTTAACTTGGTATAGATGCATAAAAATGATAAATCAGAGCAGATGTCTTAAGGATATTTTTTAATTTTGTAATTTTTTAGGGTGCTACTTTCTTTTCAGGACAAATCTTTTCATTTCTAGCATGAACTCCCTGACCAGGAAAGCACTAATTGCATTGCCTAGGCACATTGAGTAGGGATTTCATTTCACACATCACAAACTATCCACACAACCTTGTCATAGCAATATTTCATACATATATTTTTCCCAGCAAAGTCTAATCTCCCTATCCTAGTTTCACAGTCCACTACTCTGAAACAAAGCTCAGTTAAATCTTAATAAAATAGAAGAAAAATTAAAAAGATCAAAAGGCTCAGTGATTTCTCTCAGGCCATTGTCCCTGAATTTGATAAAGGTTTCTGCAACTTCGGCTGGACTCGAGGGACAGGACTTTGATAGTCATCAAAGGATGGTGTTGCTGATACAGCATATTCAGAGGGAAGGAAAATTAGGTGTAGAAAGACAAAGAATACTTAGGGTTAAGTGATTAATATAGTTTAATAAAATTTTATTTTTTACTTACTGTTTTTGTTGGAATTAAAGCTTTGAAATTCAAATTAATTTTTTTTAATTGATACAAATTACATTTAAATCAAAGACAATTAATTTTAGTGCTTTATCTTGAATGGGTGTTGGATGGTTGCTAATTGTTCTCTATTGATTTCATGCATCTGTTTTACATCAAAAACATACTTTTCAATCAGCAATATGATGAGGATAAGGGAAATTTTCATTTGTGCACATGGTATTTCACTAAATGTGTCATGAAGGTCTTGGATCTCCTTTTGAAGCACTTTTACAGGTCACCATCAAAGTCAAAATACTAGTTGGTCCACTGACCTGTTATGGTGTATGCTTCTGTATATTGCTTTTCACCTCAATCTTTCACATAGGTGCACAATAAGGTGAAATAATGTTTACTCCTCCTATTTGAAATAGAGTATTTTTTTTTCAGAAAATTGCTGTTCTCACGAAGTTATGTGACTGTTGTGGTTTGAAATTCGCTCTTGGCTGTAAGATTTCTTGGGAGGAAAAAAAAGAATAAGAAGATTACAATAAACTAGTCCTCAGCTGTAGTAAATTCATGAGAGTATGATAATTATTAGAATAATTGGCATCAAGATTGCAACACTTTTGGATACAAAGTTTGCATCAAATGAAAACAATTTGCACCAAACAATGATCTGCTCCTCTTTTGATGTGTTGAAAAGCAGCTTTTGATTGAATATCTGTTTACTGGAAAAAAATGGCAGGTATTTGAAAGTGTGCATGCAGAGGAAAGTAGATTTCATTACAAAGTAAGTAGATCTTTTTCTCTTTTGGAACCAGAAATACAGAATACTAAGCACACCCTTTTCTCACAGGACCATTGGGAAGACCAGGACAAGAATAAATTTTCTCTCTTTATGTTTGTTTTAAATGCATCTTTTAAAAACTGCCATTTCACTCCAATTATTTTTAAGAAATTCTGAATCTTTCAAGATGTACTTTTTCTCTCTATTTATTCCTCTGAAGGGAACATGGCTGTTCAGGTAACAATCACTGAAAACCTGGTAGCACAGGCATACCATAATAGTTAGTAGGCGTGCTTTCAGTGTTGAAAGCAACCTACTGTTTTCCTGCAATTTAATGAACCTTCCTGATTTGTGGAGAAACTGAGAGGATTTAATGGACTTGTTTGATCTAGCAATTTTTAAGTGTCTGAACCTTGGAAGAAGCTTCACAGGCATTTTGGCAGTTTTGCAAAAAATATCTGAGAATTATTATTCCAGGTATATATTGCTATGTTTCAATGTATTGAGATAATTAATGTCCTAGAGAGAATTAATTTCCGATAAACAAAAATCAAAATTGCATTTTTTTTTTCTTAAATATATTAATGTTTTTACTACAGCTTGTGTTCTTCAAGATTATTTGACAGGACATTTCCATTTCCATATCACGAACAGCAGAGTACTATTGGATGCTAGTTCAGCACTTTGGCCCTGGTTGTGTGTGGGGAGATGTCTGTGCTTCAAATGTGTGTGCTTATGCATCTACATCTCCATTAAACCAGTGCTGGTATTTCAGACTTTTCTGACACAAAATCAGCCCTGCTTCTAACAAATTAAAGTATGCTTTCATTGTAGCATATTTGTTTATGGTATCTAACAAGCTGCTCTGCCTGAGTGCCTGGTACAGATGAAACCATTGCCTTCTGCTTGGCAAGTCAAACAAATGCCACTATAGGATTGTTAAGCTCTGATAAAACCATACATAAAAATCTGTGTTCCTGGACTCCTGTCTTCAGTGCATCTGTTCCAATCCTCCAAGCGATGAAGATGGAATTCTTCAATGGATTTCTATAGAGTCAGTGGCTTTTTTCTGATGTCTGTCCATAGAGTCTGCCCTGGGCTAGAGCATTCCAGAGAAACAGCAAACACCCTGAGCTGGCTAATTAATGGAAATAAAAACGCTTGCTGCCAGGAATCAAATGTTGGCAAACAGGTCCCTTTAGGCTCTTTCTGAGGAGGCTGGCAAATGCAAGCTGTCTACGCATTTGGCTTGGGATAAAACATAATGCTAGACATGGGCTCTTTAATTTTCTTTTTTTTCATCCATGTAAAAAATTCTGCAATAGCTTACATGGCTTAGATTGACTTCAAGGCAATTATGCAGGGTGCAGGCCAATATGGAATTCACTCTGCACAATCATATGTTTCATATTGGGTTGTCATTCACTTCATTACTCCAGAGTATAACTCAGGAATGAGTCTGCCAAAGACTGCAGAGTTACATTTTTCTTTAAAGCAGATAAAAAAGTGGGAAGAGTAGAAAACCTATATTGTGAGGGTAAAAGACAGAAAAAAGGGACCATGGAAGTTGAGTGGTATGGTTTCAAAACTGCATGTTCTGCAAAAAACCCCAACCCTCCACTTCCCAATGAGATAATTCTTTAGCACGGCTCTAAGCTAACCCTTGCTTTAAGCCTGCAACTCTGTCCCTTACAGTGAGAATCAGAAGAGCTCACATGAGTTTTTTTGACTTTTTAACACACAGAATAGGATAGACACCTATCTCACAACACAGTGCTGATTTTGTATGCAAAAAAAAGAGTCAATTATGCTCATTTTTCTTTTATCCACCAGCTGTGATACTGAGGAGTTTTTCTTTGGAGCACCTTATCTACCTTGCTCCACTCCTCAACTTTAACTGACTTAAAATGTCCTCAGAAAAATATCTACCAGCACTGAAAGGTTAGGGTAACTCCTTACATCCAGAAATGAAATTATGAGTCTGAATAAGAGAAAAATAGACCATTTTGGCATAGCTGACATCTTAGATGCCTGAATCTTTAACTGGCACATGGGTTATGCCTCACTTTCATATATCCAATCTCAATTATCACAGAATCATAGAATGGTTTGTGTTGGAAGGGACCTTAAAGATCATCTAGTTCCACATCCCTGCCATGGGCAGGGACATCTTCATTAGGTTGTTAGAGCCTCATCCGGCCTGGCCTTAAACACTTTTAAGGATGGGGCATCACCATCCTTATAGTAAAGAATTTCTTCCTAAAAACCAGTCTAAATTTAGGTTCCTTCAGTTTAAGGCTATTCCCCATTGTCCTATCACTGCATGCCCTTGTGAAAAGTCCCACTCCAGCTGTCTTGTAAGTCCCCTCTAGGTATCGTAAGCCCCCTTTAGCTACAGCAGACATTTATATCATGTCTTCTTCTATTTTAAGTGCTTATCTCCATCACATGGGGTCTGTGCTTTTTCTATTTGTATAAGAATATTCAAAAGTCCTGGATTTGACCACATGCAGCATGGAGAAATTTCTGGTCTCAGTAATTTCTGCTGCTGTGAGATCTGATACTCAGCCAAATGCAACAGTCCCACTGGTCGTGCCCTGTCATCCCCATCGTCAGTCTGTCTCAGTTGCCCTAAGCATGAAACATTGAATACTTAAAGCTGGAAGTGATCCAAGGAAGGGTCAGAAGGGTTCATCAAGTCCAACTCCCTGCTTCTCACAAGGCTACGTAAAACTAAACTATATAACAAAGAACATAATCCAGACGGTCCTTGATGTCACAGTAGGATTGCACCTGCACCTTGACAGCTTCACTCGCACTGTTACTTGCCAATGTAGAACTTTCTGTGCCCATCACTTAGAATATCAAATCATTCATTTCTTAAGCAAACAGAGCACAGAGTTCACACTATCTTAAAAAAGCACCATTCTCTCCTAAAATTCCATAGCCTTCCTAAATAGGTTAGCTAATGAAACCTACTATGACTGAAAATACTGTTTCACCCTCATAATTACCTAGTAAAAGTCAAAATAAATCCCATGTATTGATTTTCAGTCCAGTTTATTCACAACCCACTTTAATTTTGTACGCAAACACCATCTTCATTCTTTATTTTATGTTTACTCTCAAAGTGCCTTTTTTTGGTCTCATGGTGATTGCCACCTACTTCTGTTGACAATCTGTAATGTAAATAAATTAGACTAGACCTTGGCAAGCTATTTAGGTTTTCAGATGCATGTTAGCAAAGAACAGGCAGGCATTTGGAAGAGACATTTTCTCTAAGTGACACAATATGCATGTGAAGCTGTAAAATCAATACACCATTCACTGAAAAGGAGTTGATTTTCTGAAAAGTTTTCTTGATTGCCTTTGCTTTAAAATGCTTTTTTATATAGCCCTAATTGATTATGGTCTTCTCTTTTTTGAAAACCATTAATTAAAATGACATCACACTTAGAATAACTTGTATATTATATAAAATGAGAAGTAGGAAGGTGTTCTTATAATGCAACTTTTGATTAAAAAATAGAAGGAAGAAGTATGGAATTCTGCTTAAACTTATATGTGTCAGGCAGATGCACATAAAAGATGACAATTTCCACTTATATTTGTCTTTATGAAAATAACCCAACTTCCTGAGTCTTCATGAGATCAAGGACTATGTCAAAGGGGTGCTATTTACAACATCAATTATTAAAACATACATACAGTTGGAAACTAAAAATATTTTTATTTTACAGAAATTAGTTACTCTCGTTTTGTGGCAATATGCAGCTTGTCTGAACCTAATTTCTAGTCTTCAAATTCAGACTTCTCAGCTGTTGAAGTGTTGCAAGTTTCCTAGCTGTTTGTTTTGGTAATTCTGATATCTGGAGTAAGATCTTGGGAATAAAGAACAATTGGGAGCATATTGCTCAGGACGGTTTCTCCCACAATGCTTGCAAAGGAGGAATTAGCTATGGACAGCACAAGCTGTTATTACAGCTCAAGGGAGTTCCCTGCAAACTACAAGCCAATAAACTCATGCTACACTCTAAGATGCTTTAGGTCCTAGTTTTCTGGGGAAATGTTTCTTTCCGTCTGTGCTGTTGAGGAGGCAGATGATGACAAATTCTCAAGAGAAGACTCTCCCCTCTGGAACTAATTTCCACCAGTAATGCAGCAAAACCTGAAGGCATAGAGAAAAAAAAAAAAAAAAAAAAAAACTCTCCAGACAAGCTTTTGCCTGAGGTAGATCAGTACAATATTTCAGTCTGTCCTTGCTTTCTGTTTGAGGATGTGCCTTTGTATTTATGCTTGCTGGGTAGTATTCAAAAAAACCTACAGAAAGTTGCTAAATTCAGCCAGCTCTTGGTAAATAATTTAAAATGTCTCTATATTTTATTTGTTAGAAATATACTTGGATTATTAACAAGGAAACTGTGTTGTATTTATGCCATCAGAAATGGCTCACTGCTTTACATTGACGGAAACACGACCTAGAAAGACAGAAAGGGCTTAAATATCTCTCAGCTACTGCTCTACCACAGCTCCTTAAGCCTAACTAATACTTTTGTTGTGAAGGTTGGAGATGAAGATGAATTATTGGTAGTTATTAAGTATCTAGCTGTGTGATTTTATGTTCCATATTTTATAGTTACTACTGTGAGGATATAAGAATTGATTCCTATGCACACCAGATCTACAGTTTAGTGCTTATTATTAAAGCCTTGTGAAAACAAAGGTGAAGATCACTTTTATGTTCTAAATTCTCCATACACTAAAAAGCCAACAGCACAATAACTTAAAGAAGATAAAAATTCAGGAAGAGACTAAAATGTTGGTGTGTTAGAGCTACAGGAAGTTTTTTTTTGGTTAGTGTCTGCTTGGAGTTATGTTTTGTTTAAGCATTGAAAATCCTCACACACAAACTACTCCCATTTTGTTTGTTGTTATGCAGAGATTAAGTGCTTGAGGAGTACTGCTGTCTTGAGAAACCTTCATTTCAGACAAGGGACAGAAAGTGGGAAATATTGTAATCCTCAGTTTACAAAAGACACTGATTCAGTAAAGAGAGATAAACCCCCAGTGAGTGGACCACTACATTTTGTAGGACCCCTCATGTTTCGGAGTTCACTGCCTAGGAGCACCACCTCAGTGCATAGCATGTATTTAACCACACCAAAAATCAGTCACATTTATGATTCCCACTGATTTTAATGGATTTTAAGTAGTCTGCATGCTTAAGTGCTTTTCTAGATCAGAACTCTCTCTGCTTTGTGTCACCTAAGCTGTACTGCCCTCTGTATTAGCACCGTTCCTGTGCCTGGGGAAATATGGGTATATGCAGTCCTTTCAGGAAAGATGAAGGATGGTATATACTGGTCAACTACTCCTTGCTAATAACACCTTTTCTTTTTTGTATTAAGTAATTAAATTACAGTATCAAAAAAAGAAACATTTCAAAAGAGTGGACAAAGGTATCCACCTCCTCAAATCCTATAGTCCTTTGGAATGGACAGGTACTCAGGTCTCCTTGACTACTCTCTGTCTTTCATCTACTTTTCTTAGCCTCTCAAGAATTTTCTGAGTTGTTTGGCCTTTTTTTTTTTTGTCTCATATATTTCTAAGAACTGTATTATTCCCAATAATACCATGTATGCTGGAGTACTACAGACTGAGTGGGGTTAAAAACAGCTGGGTCTGCTAACTAGTTTTCATCAATTCTTCAGTGCTTTTTCAGTGATAGCTACCATGAGCCTTCCTTCCCGTTCTCTACAAACCATTGAGATAAATCCAAAGACTAGATAGCAGAACAGGTAAGGGGCAGCATATGGCCCACCAACCACATCCAATCCATGACCAATGGCAGATCTTCAGAGATCTTCAGAGATTTCTATCTCTGAAGATATTCAAAACTCAGATGGAGACAGTTCCAGGCAACCTGCTCTATCATAGACTCATAAGTTTGGGTTGGAAGACCCAAAAAGACCATCTTGTTTTTTGGGCAACCTCTTCTATCTGAATGCTCCTGAACAGTGAGGTTGGACTAGATGATCTCAAGAGATTTATTCCATTTCAAGAATTTTTGATTAATAATTAGCACATTTAAATAATATTTTTCATAATCATGTGTGTTCAGATTTGAAACAGCCAGACTTACTGTGTATGTGAAGAATAGCATTTCTTTTTACGATCCATAATTGACAACAAAAACTCTCACATATCTGTTAACTATAAAACTAAAGCATAATTATTTGACTAATTTTGACTAAACCAGTTCAAAAGAACAGAAAGAAATATTTCTGGCATCTTTAGTGTTAGAAGACTTAATTGTTTTCATATGAGTAAGGACTTCTGGCTGTACTATTCACATCTTCAATGTACTACTGAAAGCAACAGCGCTCCAAGATTTGGAGTTGGATATAGAAATGACACAACACTCCCTCGGTTTATGATCAAAAATTAAATATAAGGAAGCTAGGGATTTTTCTTCAGAAACTCCTTGCTCCTTTCAGGATTAGGGTTTCAATGGGTGGTTCACCCATTCCAGAGGGAGGGAGTGAGGAGGGAGTGAGTTGCTTATATCTTGCTTAACTAGGTTAGAACACTGAATTCCAGTGTCTTGTTTTACATATAAGCAGGTCGCACTCAGCTAAAATTCTCTATCAGACAGCCTTTGATCTTACTATTCACATACTAAAATGTGTCACTGACTTGGATTAAAATATTTGTAGGATTTTCAAAACTAGCCTAGGAAAGACACCTGTCAAAATGAAAGTATCACTGTCAGTTCTGCTACTGTCTTTTACACTGAATACAAATGACAAAATCACCTTAAACCAGTTTCCTTCCTTGCAAATTTCTAATGACACTGCAGTGAAGTAATGGCATTTTAAAGCCTTTTTGATGGCTTCAACATCAGTCATTAACATTATAGAACTTGCCCCTCTATTTGCTAAAGCAGTACAGATCTTTTACAAAGGCTGCAGCATTAAAATTGATATAATTGTTGACTACAAACAAAAATGCTTTCTAAATAGTAACAGGTTTTATGAAATAATTTTTTTTTGCTAAAATTTTACTTTTTTAAGATACTCTTGGGCATAATAAACTGGAAGTTGAAAAATATATATAACATACTAGAGAAAGAATCAACCCTGATTCTCTGCTCGCTCTCAGTGAATGCATTTCTTCACTCTGACAAATATACTTTTTTCCTTACATGTTTGCAGTTTCCAAATATTAAAGATCCTTAAAAAGTTTTTATTCCTTCTGCATGAAGAAAGCGTCACCAGCATCTCACACCTTGTCTCTTTAGATCGTTGCTCAAAATAACAGCAGTTTCAGGAGACAGGTCTGTGGGCACCCAATATACCTAGTGAGTGGAATGATTACCTCAGAGAGTAGAATCACGTTGATTTTTGAGATTAAGTATCAAGAATCCAGGGAGTCCATAAGGAATTGTCTCTTCTGAAAAGTAGACAAAGCACTCCTAACTTGTGCTTAGCAAATTAATCTCCTTCAATTCACTTTTCTACGTTTCAAGTGTCCTAAGTGTCCTAACCCAAATGGTCAGTTTGGGCTCCTTTTAGATATTTTGAAAGGAAAGCAGCACAGTCAGTATAAAATTCACCTGACCTATTTTATGTGTCAAATGGAGATCCCTGGAAAGGAGGCATTGTCCTAGCTCTAATTTTACAGAAGTCAAGCTGGATTTACAGGAAAGGCATGCTCATTCTGGAACTGCAATTTAAACTTGTGAGATCAGTGCAGCAAAATAACACACTTCTTCCTGTGATTGTGGAGTTTTGAAAGATTATTTTGGACTCACCTGGCTAAAGAAAACAAAACAGGTTACTAAAATTCTCTATTTTTTAAAATTTTGCATCAGATTCTATAGTAAAGTAGCATTTCTCAATGTCTTTGTATTGTTTTGAAATTGTATGACATATTTTTACTGTCAAAGTTAAGAATGTCTATCTTATTAAAGATCATAAACACTTCTGCTTTATATAGCTAATATATAATAGGATAAATTTAATAATACTTTCATCAGTGACTCATTTATCTGTGTTTCATACTGACATAATTTGACACATGTAAACTAGGACTGCCTTTCCACTTACTATTTCGATCTACAATTAAAAAGTCCAATTAACTAAACACTATATTAAAATATGTCATTAAAGATTTTATATTATCTTTGAGCCCTGAAATCTGTGGAAGATTACTCAGTTTATATTAGCCTAGGAGTAGAAATTGCAAGTGTCTTAATTTAAAAAAAATATTAATAAGTGAAATGATATTATGAGATGATTGTATCAGATCAAATTTTATTTAGAAAAGTTGTTTCAAAAGCATCTCTGACAGCCAAGAGAAAAAAGAAAAACGAAAATGCCTAATATATTTTAAGGATTCAAAATAATTTTAACTGTATTTTTACAAGAATCTGATCTTTTAAGTATAGATGAGAAGCTGCAAATGGGTGTGTTGCTGTATTATATGGATTGCACAGGAAAAGCAGGATTTAAGCATACTGGAACAGGATCTTTTTTAAGAATAACAGTTTGGAAGGTGCTGCAGGGTTTTTGAATGAGGAGACAAGATATGAGAGAGACAAAAACAAGCAAAAGATTTTCTCTACTAGTGAAGCATATTTTGTTTATGGCAGTTAACCAGGTTACTGACATTTGTTTGACTAACACTGGTTTATGTCTGGAAATTGGTGAATATGTAGAAAATTCTGGGTGTCTCGGGGAGAGTAGATGAAAAGGGTATAGGCAAACAGAAATATGGACTTCTCTAAAAGACTAGGATAGGAATAAGATTTAGGAAATTTGCAGAATGCTGTCTGAAATTTGCAGAATGCTGTCTGAACACATTCAGTAATAACCATGACAGTTACATCATAGAATAGGATAGGATAGGATAGAATAGAATAGAGTAGAATAGAATAGAATAAATATGACTATTCGTTTTGAAGTGACCTACAACAGTCCAGTCTAGCTGCTTGACCACCTCAGGGCTGACCGAGTAAAAGCGTGTTACTAAGGGCATTGTCCAAGTGCCTCTTAAACATTGTCAGGATTGGGACATTGACCACTTCTCAAGAAAGCCTGTTCCAGGGCTTGAGCATCTCTTCTGTAAAGAGATGCTTCCTAATATCCATTCTTAACCTCCCTTGCTGTGGCTTTGACTTGTTGCCCTTTGTCCTATTACTGGATACCAGGGAAATCAGCACCTCCCTCTTTACCCGCCCTTCTCAGGGAGCTGTAGGGAGCCATGAGATCACCCTTCAACCATCTTTTCTCCAAACCAGACAAAACCTCAACTAGTTCTCAGAAGACATTCCTTCCAGCCCTTTCATCACCTTTATTGCCCTCTTCTGGATGCAAATTCAAGGATAATTGTGATAGAGGCTTACAAGTAGAGCAGATAGAGGTCTTATCTTTTACTAGACCAGTTGCTAGAAGCGAAACATTAGCTCAGTTGTCAGGTGTGTGAACCCTTCCTTGTATATGAAATAGAAGCAAGAAACTTAAAGTCAGGAACAAATATTCCAAGATTGATCTACCTGGAAGGAAAAATAGTCCAGTGGAGTTTGAATGTTACCAGGGAAAGATGATAAAGTAATTATTTCCTAGTTAAAATAAGGAGACAAGTTGTTTATAAGTTGTGTAACCTAGAGCTTAATATCAATAGATCCCCACCTGCCACAGTAGATAACCCCACAACAGAAACATCAACATTCATGGATCTCTCATCTGCACATTTCAGGATGTAGCACATTTCATCCTGGGCAGCAATGTCTTCATGGTATCAACACGGGATAAGCCAAGCAACAACTACACAGCAGGATAAACTCATGTAATCAATCAACAGTGGAAACACCCCAGCAAAAATAAAGGAACATTTCTTACACAACAGTCACTCCTTCTCTCCTGGTTCTCAATGAAAACTTTAAAATCACTCTGAAATGAAGAGTCTGGAATATCTATAATTCTGTTCAGGGCCAGAAACCAGGAGCTAAATAGAGATTGATCTTTTCATATATTATATTCTAGTTCCCCTGCGGTGACAACAGACAATGACTATCTGTCTTTCTGTTTCTCATGAGAGATAATTATCCTATATCCCTACTAACACACTCTCAGATCTATGCTAATTTCAAGGATGGCCTGACATAAGTACATTGAGAATTTTTTTCTTAACCTTAGTTTTGAGGTTTAATGTCTGGAAGAGGGAAATGGATGCCCAGTAGCTTGTCTAATTTTTTAATAGGTATGATTAGTATGATGACAGGTTCTATCTCCATTTAAAAGTTTCATCTTCCTTACTACTGTTAGTGCATACATAGGAGAGAAAACTCAAAATCAAATCATTAAAATTCATATCTTCAGTAAATTGTGACTTTTCAGTTCCAGCATGCAGCAACAAAGGTAGATTATGAAGATGTCTAATCAACAGACAGACACATCTCAGAGACTATTTTATCCAGAAAACCCGTGTTACAATAAATATGCAAGGAATGTGAGCCATTTTTGGAGACTGTACATCTGAAATGTACCTTTTTCAAAATGTGAGGCTTCATGAATCATCATGCTCTCTGTGGCCTTTCTACATTGTGATTCCTCTTAGCTCATGCTCTCTAAATGGGGAGGAATGGACAGAGATTGAATAGGGCTCAGGAGCTTCATTCCAATGCTTAACCAGCACAGTTACATCTGCTTAAGAATATATTTTAGCAGGATCCACTAGTTTAAATTGGTGTATCTTTTCCGGAACTGTATCACCATAGAAACGGGAAAAGACCATGGTCTTTGCACAGTCCTTGTCTCCTTGTCCTCTCATATTGAACTCCACAGAGGAAACTTTCAGTTATCTTTATTTTATAACATTTTACAGCGTCATTCTACAAAAAAGAACAATTAACTCACCAGAAATACCTCTAAGACTTTCAACAAAGCAAGCTTTAGAATTTGGCATCCATGGCTGATTTTCTACAGACATAATATTATCTTTTGACTCTTTTAGAGGAAAATAACAGAAGTTAGGGTTTTTGTTTCTCAGAAGTAAAAAAACCCCAACTGTTTCAATTTCACAATGTAGGGAACATTTTCCTGGAAACTTCTATGGCTAGATTACATGTGTGAGTTGATCAGTGTGTAAAATTTGGAGTAGCTCTTTCTAGGTGGTGCTGTTTCACCAATTTTACTTGGATTTCATTTGTCTTTCTTTGAAAAGATTCCTCACGGGGGCAGAACTTTTTTGAGAATGTTAAAACAAAATAATAGAAACCGCCTTTCTCATCTGTGTTAGAAAAATCTATATATAAGTAGGGAAATTGCTTCTTTATTATCTTCTAAGTTTTCTGAATTTTTTTATCACTTATGTCTTTATTTCCACCTTCAAAATTTTTCTCAAATTCGTTTAAGAACTCTTTAAATTCTCCATCTTCCCAATTAATTTTTTTTATTTACATGTCTCATTCTATCTCTCCCAGCTTCTTAATATTTAAGAGCTGTCAAAACCACAGCTATTTGTTTGAGAAAAGAAAACACTTTTTGCGTGGTTATTTTTGTTTGATTTTTAATCATGCTCGGTTTATACTACAGCATCTACTATAATTCAAGGACAATACCAAACCTAAATTGATAGAAAAGAACATTGATCCCAGCAAGACAATGGAACTATCTCCCTGGTTTTAAAGAAACCATAAATGACCCTAGCTAGAAAAATTAAGCAGCAAGTTGATTAAGGCAGAATGCAGTTATATCAGCCTTTTCTGTATCAGTTCCTCCATTTCTCTTGCCTCATCAACATTAAGATTTATTTCCATTAGGTAGTGACTTCTTTCCTCTATTGTCAGTCTCCGGGCCTTGAACACAGCATTGTTAGCTGTGACTCAGTAGTGTTTCTTGCAGCTCCTTTAAATCATTTCAGCTTGTACATGTCCAGTTCTTCATTACAGCTATCTTATTTTCCCTGATATATTGTAAAAGGAAAATGAAGATCAGTCAGACTACAGGGTACAGTAGGCTCTAAAGAGCAATGGATTCAATATCATTGCTGTTGTGTAATTAATATCAAGATCAATTCACTGTGAATAATATGAAAATAAATTTCTCCTCCAAGTTCTGGCTTGGAGGGTGTTTTATTAGATATCACACTAATATAAATGAGCAGGACGTATTTTTTTATTGTCTAATCATTAAATTAACAAGACTGAGTGGTTTTGGAAGCCAATGCCTTACAATGCAAATGGACTTAATAAACAGGTGTATATGCCTTGTTCACTCTTTGTTTCAGATAGTGTTTTAATGGCCGTTTAGGTTGTTAAATGATAAATAATATTTTATGCCACAGAAGATAGCTCAAGGAAAAAAATAACAAACACAAGACCCTAAAGACGGTTATTAGAACTGGCAGTTCTTTGTTGAAAGAGTTATTGAGGGTTGACCTGTATTTAATACTTTAATAGAAATGTGTCAGAGATATGACAATGGACTACTAGTGCTTGTAAATAGGATTATGCACTCGCTTGTGTCTTCCGAGGATCCATCCAGCTGGTACAGAAAATGTTCTCAGCAAGTAAAAGCTAAGCCATTGGTTTCTCGGGGATGCTGTTGATGTTAACTAAATTGGGTCTTGTACTGTCCTCTGCAAACTTCCCCTTTCATACTCCAGTAAACAAATCTCAGATTCATTCTCTGATATTTTACTGAGGTAAATCTAGAGAAATCTCAATGATCTTCAAGTGTCAGAGCCTCTACTCTGTGAAAGTTCAGGGTAAATTCATTGAATTGAGTTCCTACTGCTATAAGTTAAAGTAAACTTGATATTAAAATTTGCATTGTTAGTAGAAATAACATGAAAGAAGTCCCTTCAGCCATGATCCAAATAATCCAAATGTATAGATGTTTTTTCACTACTTCATTCACTTTAAACATGCCAAAGATGTCAAAGCAAAGCTATGATACAGTTTAAGTACAGAAAGGAGGGAAAAAACCCTGCAGATTTCACTTTTACTGAAAGAATGCAGATATCTAAAAGGAAATATGAGAAAGATACTGAAGCTAGAACCTCAGTGCTGATAAAAGAAGAACAGAAACCGAAATAGCCATTGGTGGTGAGGGTCATACATGTCCTTCCATCATATTCTAATATTTGTGGTGGAAGACTGAATGAATGCAATGAATTGTACAATGGACTTTTAATGGAATATTACTTAAAATGAAGTAAAGAAAATCTCAAGAAAAAAAAAAAGAGAAGAGATACAACTAGGAAAGATCCCACAGTGATGAAAAATATCATCTTTGTTCTATCTATAGCTTTTCTGATGTTTCAGTTACAATTGTATACAATTAACTTGAAGCTACTATAAAACAGATGTGTCCTTCTGGTTAAATTTTGCTTGGGTAAAAACATTCATGATGTTATGGAGTGTACTGAGAAGCAAAGCTGAAGGGTGAGAGAGAGTGATATAAAAGTAATACTCTTTGAAGGGAATAAGGTGAGCCATAACGTGCACACTTTATAGTGAATCAATTCAGTGAGATTTGTGTCAATTTGATAATACAGCAAACACTGGCTGATGAAAACCAAACTGAATAGAGTTCTTCTACCTTGTTTCTTTAATAACGTCCTTTTATAAATTATCACTGCCAGTATTTCCTTTCTTGAGGGACAATTTTGAGACTTTTTAATGAAAGATGAAACCTTTATCGTGACAAGGCAAAAATATAGTTTATGTCTGGCGCAATTCACCATTTCCAGCAGTATAAATTGTAAGCCTGATCAACAATGTCCCTCCACATGTATTGGGTTTGTGTGGCAAGGTTTTGGTGATGAGGGAATACAGGGATGGCTTTAGACATCCTGCTGAGCTGCTAGAAGCTTCCCACATATCCAAGAGAATCATTGCCAGCCAGCTCCAAGATGGACCCACCTGAAATACTGCACCCATGGAAGGGACTCATGCTGGAGCCATGTGTGAAATGCAGCCTCTGGGAAGGATTCCCACTGGAGAAGTTCATGGAGGACTGTCTCATGTGGGCAGGACCCCATGCTGGAGCAGGGAAAGAGTGTGAAGAATCCTCCTCCTGAGGAGGAAGCAGTGGCAGAGGCAACATGTGACGAACTGACCACAGCCCCCACTGCCCTTCCCACTATGCAGTTGGTGTTGAGAGAGGGCGGAGAAAATTGGGAATGAAGTCGAGTCTGGGAAAAAAAGTGTGAGGGATTTTTTTTCCATTAACATGTCATAAGCATCTCTTGGAGACAATCCAAAACAAAACAAAAATTAGATTAGGTCATATTATCATTGATTATTTCCAGCTCTACCAATTCTGTCTCATTTATAAGTGCAGCAGAAATCTGTGGTAAATTACTGCTTATGTGTTGTGTGGGTTTGATCATATACATGTATAACCATACTTTCAGAAGGGCTTACAGCTTTGCAGATGCAAACTTGAGCCAGAAATTGCTGTAAAATAATGCACTGAATATGTGTGGGAATATGTATGGCAAAAAGAAATATTGCTCTGGGCTATTTCTGCAACCAGATGTTGGTATTTCTATTAAAAAAAAAAAATGCAGAATTCCTGGAAGGGGCTTTTCATGCAAGACTTTAAAAATGGAAAGAAAATTTAGGGTAATTTTACATGAATTCAGAATATGAGTTCAGAATAATTTAATTATTTCAGTGGCAAATGAACTTATAGCTGGTGAAGTCCAGGCTTCCACAAACAGCAAGGTTAACCTCAAAATTATATGAGAATGTTCGGATCATGTTCAGCCAAGTTCTGAATATATCTGAGTCTGGAAATTTCAGAATTTCTCTTGTCCCTCTTTCTAAGTGCTTGCCTGCTCACGCGATGAAGAGGTTTTTCTATATATTTATCTGGAATTTCCTGTGTTTCAGCTTGTGTCTTATCGTATACACATCCATTTGCTAGCTGAAGAAGGCAATAAAATCTTATGTTAAACTCAGAGAATAATTTAGTTTGGAAGGAACTTCCAGAAGCCCTCTAGTGCAACCACCTGCTCAAAACAGGTCTAATTAGGAAAAAAAAAGATCCTTATATTTATTGGAATTGTATTTTCTGCTGTTGAACTTCGTGGGGTTTCTGCCAGGCCACCTGACCAACCTGTTGAGTTCTGTCTGAGAGTGTTCAGCTGATGGATTTACATGCTAACGTGCCTCAACTTTATTAAGAACCATCTAGTTCTTCCCTCCTCATTTAAGGTAAATGTTATAAATATCTGAATATAGACAATGAGTCTCACTTCTAAAATCGAAAAGATGATCTTGACTCTATAAAACTGAATGTTTTACCCAACCCAAAATTTCCCCTTAGATCCTTAGTCTGATCCTTTTAAATCTACAAAAAATAATGAGAAGGAATAGTTGGGTTTACTTTCTATCGTTGGTATTTAATTTCATTAGCTTCCATTTATAGCTAATGTAATTTGCAAAGATTAACAATGAAAACAAACAAGTAAAAGATCTCTAATTTAATTAAGTAAGCATCCTGATATTATGATACTAAAAATGTAATAAATATAAATGAAATATTTAAAATACATGCATAAATTTTTGAGATTTTTGCCTATTCATGTGTATGTACAAAACTGCATTAAGTATGCAGAGGGTAAAAATGAGGCCCTCCATATCAGTAAAGGCATATTTATAAAGGTAGTAATGTAGTTGTCACCATGCCATGTAGCCCAATTGATAGAAGTATTCAAAATTAATGGACTTTGTAGTGCAGTGGATTAATGCACTCTCTACATGTTACATAAAACTTCCTGTCTGAAATTTCAGATGGAATCCAGAACAAGACCAAATGTGAATGACAGAGGAAGACTTTTCAGTCTCTGGGCTGTACTGAAAATTATATCTTGACATTATTCTTAAATAAAATTTATAAGCAGGACAAGTTTGTCTAGAATTCAGCAGTTTATCCTAAAAAAATACGAATATACGGTTGATAGATTTTTAATGCTTTTCTCATTAGTCTCAGTAAAATAAGTTCTTTTGTGTGTTTTATGAAATGTGATCCTAAGGGGTTAGAAGTATTTTATTTCAAAAGGAATGTGCCTTAAAATGTCGATTATATTATTATTTTCTGTGCTATAGTCAGTTATCCCTTGACTTTCAAAAAATGGTTGAAGGCTGGAAATGTATGAACTGAATTCTACTCTCAGAAAACCATATAAATACTCAAAACAAATACTCAGATAATTATGCTTCTTTGGATTTATATAGTTAAAAGAAAAATCGTAATTCACCCTCACATTTCAATTACTGTCATGGGAAAACAATGGAGATCTCACAGAAGAAATAGTTCCTATAAGTAATATAGATTTTTTTCCCTCTAGCATTATTTTTTAGTATTAATTTATTTTGATAAAATTTAAATGCATTCAAAACTCAGTGTTTATGATGAGCTTTTTTGTTGTTATGTGATTTTTTTAAAAAGTGAAACTTTTGCATCAAAACGCTATGAAATGCACATCTGTTTTCAATAGTCTCATTGCTCAACATACTTAAGTACTTATAAGGAGAGGTGATAGTCTTCTTCATTACTGTCAAAGTGAGTATCCATTATAATGAGCTATTTTAGCTTCCCATCCCTGCCCTAGAAATGATCTTCTCTTCAGTACCCTGGAGCAAAGCCAGCCATGCTTGCTTTCTCTGCCAGCTAGGATTTTCCTTACACAAGGAGAATTCCCAGGAGTTGTACTAGCTCAGCATTAAGATAACAGATCAGTGCAAAGGAGATTTATCAGGAGCCAAAGGTTTAGATCAATATAGTTTGTGTCCCATAACACTACTTGCAATTTTCCTAGCAAATTGCCTCCTCAACTTCTTTTTTCCTTTCCTTTTTTAATTGCGTAAACATGATTATTTTTTCCATTTTAATAATGGTTGAAGGTAAATGTTGTTTCAAAATG
Source organism: Eulacestoma nigropectus (assembly GCA_013397775.1). NCBI lineage: Eukaryota > Metazoa > Chordata > Aves > Passeriformes > Eulacestoma > Eulacestoma nigropectus. Next base: position 6,390,648 of record VZTE01005755.1, read on the forward strand.
AGGTTTTGCTTAAAACAGCCTTTTTACATGTTGGAAAAAATTAAATCACTGTAATCAGTTTCCAAGTACTCTTCTACCAACATTTCCATAGAAAACTTTTAAGAAAATTGTGCTTATTGTTGCCTCCTACTACCAGGATGTTATGCCTTACTCTCCACTATTTTGTTCTTTGTTATATAATTAAAGTCAAAGAATCACAGAGCTATTAATGTTGGAAAGATTCTCTGAGACTACTTAGTCCAACTTTCTGCAGAACCAGCTTCAAATTCAGACCAGGTTTCTCAGGGATGCACTGACACCCTCAACAATGATGGACACTCCATAGCCTCTCTGAGCAATCTGCTACAGTGCTAAATTACTGTCATCCCAAAAGCTATTACACTAGTATCCAAACTGAATTTCCCTTTTCGCCGCTTATATTTTTACTGTGGACCTCACAGGTGAGCCTGTCTATCTGCTCTATCATTTTTTCCTTTGTCGTTGAAGACAGCCTTTTTTTTAACCCAGCTAAACACTTTCAACTCTCTCAATCCCTCCTTGTATATCATGTGCTCCAATCACTGATCTTCTTCGTGGCTTCTGCTGGACTTTCCTCAGTATGTCACTCTTACACAAGGGCACACTAAACTAGACATTGTACCCTGGATATATTCGCGTGGTAGCTGGGCTGGGGGGAATCACCACTTTCCTCACCTGAAGTAAGTTTTTATTGTCCAGTATCCTCAAACCCTTCTTGGCAGGGCTCTTCTCAATTCATTCAAGCAGCTGTATTAAAACAAACTGGAAATTTCTGGGATTGTTGTGTGACCCTTCTAGCAAGAATGGCTAGTGTCTTCCACAAGAACGAAGACTAGCGATCAGAAGATGTCAAAGAGGCTTCAATCACTGTATCATTTTGATCAGAGTGACCAGCAGAGGCATGACAAAACTTCTCTTTCTCCTGTGACCTCACCTCTGATCCAGACTCATAAGGTCTCAACAAATATTATGGCCTGTTCCTTTGCAGAACTCCATATGTATTATCCATGCAAATGCTGTCCATCCATATGTGTCATACATGTGCATCCATCCTTGCATTCATCCATCACTGTACTCTGTTTTTGCAAGCTGTCCTGCCAGTAACTGCAGAGTTCCACAGTTGTGCACAAACCTTCAGAAAAACCTTTTCTGTGGTTTCCATACATTCCATGTGTTGACAGGATGGGTTTGCGCTTACAGTTTCTTACAGGCCATTCAAATTATCTGAATTACCAGATTATTGGCATGTAATGTTCTGGTGGTAAATGAGTATTGTATTTTAACTTATTTTCTACTTGCTTTCATGCCTTTAAATATTCTCTCCTTCAGAATACAGTCTTCAAAATTTGGAGTTAAAAGCATTTAGTTACATGGATCACTTTTATTCTCCTAACTTAAGCTATTAAACTTGCTTGTTTTCAGTCATATGGTACCTTCCTGTCTTGAAAGGTTTATTCCAATCCTTGTGCCTACATTGCACTGCCATATGAAGGAGACATATGGCATCACAATCTGGGAACAGGATAAAGACCACCAGATCATGTCACATATCTTGCATATCAGCTTCTAGTCACCGGTAACATAAAAGTGAAAAGATCTTCTAATCTGCTATCAATACTTCAAGCCATACAGTTTGTGCTTGGTACTGCTTCACATCTCATTTCATTTTACCTGATAAAAGTAAAATTCGTGGGGAAGAAACTGAAATTTTTCAGTTGCATTATATTTGCATTCTGCTGTTGGTACCTTTTCTAATGTTACTGTATCTGTGATATATAGATCTATCACAAATTCTGTTACTGTGCTCTAAATTTCAAGACTTAAAAAAAAAAAAGATTAATGTAAACATTAGCATTATGGTGGGCCTGGCCATCAATATTTCATTTTAGGTAAACAGCAGTTTTGCCTAATTTATTGGTTCTCATTATGTCTGGCATCTAGAAGCTGAATTCCCCTCTGTAAGGGAAATTCCCCATCTGCCTGGGAAATGAACTTTTGTGCTCTGCAAATCAGTAGGGACACAAATCAAAAGGGACACAGTTGGTTAATATTGTAGAAAAATGACTTCATTTGTCACTAACTAAGTTGTCATGAGGTTGACCCATTCTGAGATTAGTTAACATTTGCTTCCTTTCTCATGTTTCATGCATAATTCATTTGGATTCTCACTTTTCTTGCGCTATGCTTCTGGAGTGGGGATGTTTTGTATAGTCGCTCTTAGGAGCAATAGTAACACAACATTTGTCAAAGTGTCATAGTGAACAATGAAACCTCATCATATGTCACTCAAAGAGCTGAATGAAAAGTGATGCTACATCTAGGCAATTTTATATCCAAAACTTGGAAGGTGAAAGACAGAAAACAAGTTTTTGTTGCTTTGATTGTCTTCTAGTTTGATCTGTTCTCCAAGAGCTCCCACAAAAGACAACGTTAATATTCCTGGTCTTGATCCTGCTCTGCTGGAGGTATTGGGAATTTCACCAGTGATTTCACTGTGAACAGAAATAAACTGCAAGTGAATAAAAATCACTAATGTGTAAGAGTTTACAAGATAAGATCATCAAGGGCAAAGACTGTCAATTTTGTTTGCACTGCACAGTATGGAAGATATTCTTCATGCTACACTAAAAAAATACAGAAGAGTTGAACGCTGCATGCCACACAACATTGCTGTGCTGCAAACCCCACCAAATAAAGGGTCAATGCTCACAGAGGAAAAACAGGCAGTATGAACAGTTCAGTTTGGCTACTAAAGTGTACATGGGAAGTCATAATTTCTAACTAAAAAAAACTCCAAAATGAACATTTGTATCCTGTCTTTGGACAAATGGCTTTTTCTGTGCCTCTTTCCATTTTCTCTTGTCTAATTACCTGGATATATGGTTTTTTTCTTTGCTGCTGTGGTGATGAAGTGCATGTGCCCACCAGGCCTGAAAACAAAGAAAAATAATTTCACCCATGTATTGATCATATCCTAAATATTTAAATTCCCTGCAGTAACACCTCTCTTCTCAAATTTAAAATTTAGTCACATTCCATCAAATCCAACCCTTTCATAGAAAAATGAGAATCAAATGTTCATTATCAACATAACACTTTCAACAAAGCAGGCAGTATAAACTAGACTTTCTTAAGGTGAGAGTATCCTTACCATGGAGTAAAGGAGCAGAAGAAGCATCAGGGCTCTCTCAGTTTAGCTGCCTCTTCACCCAAAATCCATCTTTATTTAGAACGCAAGTCACTTCTATGATTGTGAGGTGAATCAAGACTTCTCAGCAGTGTTAATTGTCTCTGTCTAGGCATTTCATTAGAAAAGTTATATGTGATCAAAGATGATAAAAACCAAGGAGTTAAGCCAAGGATGACAATATAAAAATATAAGCATAAGCTTTGCCATGTCGATATACGGCCATACTGTCAGTCATTGTCAAAACTATAGAGCGAAGCAGCATATCACATCTTTCCCTGTCAAAATGTTCCTTCTGACAAAGGTCAGTGCCTTCATGACACAAATCTGTTATCCTATTATTGTCATAAGTATCACAAGAAGAAAGGAGTCAAATGTTTGGAACAGATAGAGTCAATGCAACTTAATTCAGGAAAGGGCCATATTTCCCACTTCCCTTTGTCAGGCTGCCAGCCATCAGCATGAGTGTTCCCTCTAGCAATCTGTTTGTGTTCCAGTGAGTAATAGCTTTTTACTGGCCTGGAAAATGACTATCCCATTACTAGCAAAGTGCATTCATAGGATCAAGAGCCTTGTGAATATTTAAGTACATTGTGCCCTTTAAATAGACCAGACAGCTTCAGATGAAAGCCTTAGAACTATGGCCAATCTGTTGGAAAATTAAAAATATAGTCAATCTAGGGTTGAAACCAGGCATATTTATGGGCTACTCAAATATACAGCCATTTAAAATAGTTTGTTTCTCAGTGGAATTTATGAGGGGTTTATTTTCTTCAAAAGAACCATCTCCAATAACTCATGCACATTTATAATAGATGAAAAATAAAGAAAAAAATATAATATCTGGTAAAAAATATGTCAAATTGATCACAGCAGTCTTTAGTTTCATATCTATTTGAAAATAAACAAAATCATCATAAGAACTGTGTGCATGACTCTCTTCCCAGTAATGTCAAGGTGAACTGGGAGTAAATGGAACTGAAATCAATAAATGCATTTGAATGTAAAACTACAGTAAATAGGAACACTGAGAATACTGGATATGAATATAAATTTGTTAAAACATAGCGCATGCATAAACGTGTGAGGAATTGGAAATTATAGATATCAAGTTTTATGGATGGGACTGGCCCATTTCATAAAACCAATAAGAAGATCGGGCTAAGCATGCTGCCCCAAAAATATGATTCATAAATTATATTCACATGATCCATGTGACTTAAGATTTTATTTTGACATAGTTATATTACAGCCATGCTAACATAAACTTAATGAAATGGGGGAAAACAGTGACCTGGAGTTTACAATCTCATGTAAATTGCAGAGCAAATTCTAGTGTAGAGTTTGAAGGATCTGGTTATTCAGCCACAGAATACAGAATTGCAGTGTTGGAGGATTGATTGGGCTATTTTTCATCTCCTACTGGTTAACTTTGTGATCCACACAAAATTACTTTTTTTTGTTGTTGTTGAAAATAAAACAAAAGCTTTGCAGTTTTGATACATAAACCACCTGCTGATCCCTCCTTCTCAGTGAAAGGACTTCCAGGATTTACAATTCTAATAATAGGAATTTGAAAAAGGAATGATAGAAAAAGTGTATTTTTTACGTGTTTGTTTGACAGCCTATCTTTTTTTAGAATATGATAATGGAAAAAAAAATATAGGAACTTCAAAACAAAATTGCCTCCAATTTAGATAAAATAGAGAAAACATGGTCAATCCCATCTTTACTCCCTGGAGAAACTAATTTAGAGCTTCATTCCCATCCACTTTTGTTTCAAATACTCCAGTCCTCGTCTTGCCTCCTCCTTAATTTAGCAATACTGAATGAACTTTCCGGGTCAATGTCACACCACTTTGCAGTTTTCAGAAAACTAATGTCTATACTTTCCCACAACTTCCTTCCTCAAGATATTTTATGGGTTCCAGCTGTAGGTCTAGCACCCTCTTTAATCATGCTCCCTGTAAGTGCTGTTTCTCCACGGTGTAGCCGGCAGATGTCAATGCCTTAATACGCTTGGAAACAACCTCAAGGGAGCAGCAGGCATTACAGGCTTGTGCAGGATGGTATAAGATGTCACCAGAGAGAAGAGAAGACTGAGGAAGACCTCACTGGGGTCTTCAATATCCTCATGAGGGGAAGCAGAGAGGCAGGTACCAATCTTTTCAGTCTCATGACCAGTGACAGTGCTTGAAAGAAAGGCCTGAAACTGAGCCAGGGGAAGCTTAGGCTAAGTATCAGGAAAATGTTTTTTCCCCAGAGGTTGGTTGGGCACTGGAACAGGCTCCCCAGGGAAGTGATCACAGCACCAAGCCTGACAGAGTTCAAGAAGGGTTTGAACAATGCTCCCAAGCACAAGGTGTGACTCTTGGGGATGCTGCTGTGCAGGGCCAGGAGCTGGACTTGATTATCCTGATGGGTCCCCTCCAACTCAGCATATTCTATGACTCTATGACTCTATGAAATCTTTTCACTGGGTTCTTCAACTCCGCAGGAAGGTGCTGGCACAGTATTTCTGAATTCTTATATAAAATTAAAGCAAAATGAGGCACAAAAAGTGAAGTGAGAACTTGGATCTGAAAAAAAGAGCTGTATCTCTGGGCAGCAAATTTGATGAGAAGCTCAAGAGTGATGTCTGCATTTGTTGTTATTTACTAGGAAAAAATATATTTCAAAAGAGTCTTAAAATGGGTGCTGTAACTTAGGTGCTTATTCCGTAATAAAAAAGAAAAGAACAGTTGGAAAGAACAGTTGCGCTGAAATACAGACTGCACTTGCAGACTCATGCCCTCAGTCTTTAAGGACATACCTGCATAAGGAAACCAAAAGTATATCAGTGATAATTCAGCTTCTTGCCTTTAGGTTCTCTCGTCCTTCCCAGAACAACCAGTGATGCATACCTGAGTTGTTGAAAACAAATGTCCAAACTTGTCCTTATACTACTTCATTTGGTCGTTTCATCACAGAAATGCCAAGGCCAAGGTATTTGAGTGAGAAGTTCTCTAATTAGAACTGAAATAAATTTTTAAGGGTGCAGAGCTTAAAGCACGCTTGTTTTTACTTTTCTGTGAATTCAAACATGAGGCCTCTTTCCTAAGTGCTTTCATGGACCACTTCACAGGTATCTTGCAGCAATGAGTTTCAGAAGTTCAATAAAAATCTTATGAAGAAATAAGTTTTTCTTAACATGCTTTACATTTTCTTCCCTTCAAATCTATTCAATTTCCCCTTGCTCTTATATTATGACTAAAACTTGAGTAGTGATGCCTACAATGCAGTCTTTTCATCATTCTTGGAATTATATGCCTTTGTTTTTTACTGATAGTCTTAAAATTGCATGAAGAACAGTAAGATGATATAAATTTTTTAATACTTTTAACTTATATTAAAATCTGTAATTTTTAGTTTCATTAATCTCTGGTCTCAGTTAAATATGAAAAGCAAATAATGATAACCCTCAGGAATGATGAAAAAAGCTGTGGAACTAAAAAAATACCTTCCGGCAATCTGGAGAGAAGGCTCAGCTATTGTTTCAAAATTAGTTGTTTTATTACTCATAAAAGTTAAGATCAGAAAGTATTTCAATGATTATTAATTTCCTCTATCATTTCTGATGCAATATATAGCCAAGTTGCATATGCTGATCAGACTTGGGACAAAAAAAAATTGACAGTAGCAGCAAATAGTAAAATCATTATTTATTTATTTAATAAAAATTTAAATGTTCATCTACAGTTGGGGTTAACCAAAAGCTGGGGAGAAGGATGAGTATCTTAATCTTTTGCTGGTATATGAAGTTCTCAGCACACTGGTTATCTTCATATATTGCACAATCATGGTTTTCATCACAGTGTTTATTTTCATATATACACTTTTTTTTTTTCCCCCTTAGGAAGTTGGCTGCATTTTCAGAGGATTTTTTCAGACATCCTTCTGGCTTTATTAAGGTAGGAGTACAAGATATGGACTACATATATTTTAAAACTAACTGTCATCAACTTTGATGCACAGCTAGAGTATAAAATCAATTAAAAATTCATGAAAGGTAGGTTGTGTCAGAGGAAAAATGTTGTCAAATGAAAAAAGCGGATAAAGCTATTAATGTTATGCTTTAATATGATACAACCTGGTGAGCTGGTTTTGGAGGTTTAAATCAACATCACCTGCGTCAGCTTTGGGGTGTTTGTATTCTGTGCACCCACTGAATAAGAGAGAAGGAAGGACAGAGTTCCTAGATCCACCACTCGTATTTTGATAGCTGTTCTGTTCCTATTGCCACGACCAGATTCTCATCACAGAATATTCTGAGTTGGAAGGAACCCACAAGTATTGTCAAACCCAGCACTTGCATGAATGGCCCTTCTGGGTATCAAACCCGTAAACTTGGAGGTTTTCGTACCACGCCCTAACCAACAGAGCTAATTTCAGGGTTAATCTGTTGGTGGTCATTACAGACAGGACATGCATGTGTGGAAGAGCTGCTTCAATGACAAAAAAAAAAAAAAAAAAGAGATGAAGAAGTGGAAAACAATATTTTAATTTCTTTTTCTTTATATCTTTAAAAACAACACCTCTCCCTTCTTACCTATGAGATGTGATATGACTCAGGTCATAATTTGAGTGCCAGAATCCATTTGGCTTGCATATGGATTGGTCACAGGTTCTTTTGGAAATCATCACTTTAAACTTCTTCTAGTTTCTCCACCTCAGGTATGTGGAAATCTTTGTAAAGGTTGGGCAGCCTGGCCCATGTTGTCTTGAAAAATCTGCCTCTCTTTTCTGATAAACATCATTGCTATAATATATCAGCAAACTTAAAAGATATATGTATTCTCATGTGTGATATTTTCACTAGCTAGATTTTGGCTGGATCAAACATGGCATTAGACAGACATTTCCAGCCATGAAAGGAGATAAATGGTTAGCATTTTCGACATTTCTCATCAAAGTATAAAAAGTCCAAGTTAAAACTGAATAATCTGCTTGTAAGTAGCGGTATGTGGTTTAACCTCAAGGCATTTTACAGGTCATTCCTGTGAATGAAATAGCTGGGCCAAGAAAGCTGCAAATTATTTATTAGAAGTCAGTGAAATATTCCACAGTGAAAAAAGACAAGCTTCCACTCTGTATCATGCAGACCTGCATGAAAGTATTGAGAAAGTGACAATTACAATTTCCTTACATGATAATTACTCTTATTAATTTTTGTTATTTCACGTTTTACTGAAATGATTTTGAACTCTTGAACTACATTGGAGCCAATGAATGAATTTCATATAGCCAGAAAGATGATGTGTATCTGTGCTCCTTTCCTGCAGAAAGGAGTCACCACAAGAAGACAGGATGGTGGACTGAGCAGATTACCCCTTAAAGTACAAAAGAAATGAAACAGAAACTCAAGTCTGGTTTGACAATTAAGGCAATTCTTTAAAATAAATATTTTAACTTTCATCTTTCTGGTTTGGTTTGGTTTGGTTTGATTTGGTTTGGTTTGGTTTGGTTTGGTTTGGTTGGGTTTGGCTTGGTGTGGTTTGATTTGGAGGTCTGTTTTTTTGTGGAGTTTTTGTGGGGTTTGCTTTTGTTTTTGGTTTTGTTTATTTTAATCTATGTTATAATAAAAAATTAGGTTTTCGTAGGACTCCTGGAGCTACAGATTTTAGAAAAAATGCAGAGAAATGTGAGCAATAAAGTAGAACTAAGAATATTTATTGGACAATTTTTAAAACTAACTTTAAATATACTTATGGAATCAAGGACTTTGTTTATTATCTAAGCCTTATTCCTATTTACTCAAGTCTCCATGATGCTAATAGAATCCTTCTTCCTTCCTTCAGCCCTAAGATGTTACAAGTTTGATAAAGCAATATTGTATAAAGGGAGGGGGTCTTCCTATCCTCCATATTTTCTTATATAAACTGCCATGTTTTGGTTTTTTTTCAATGATGCATTCCAGATATGTTCTGAATTAAGTTGTAACTAATGACCTCGGACAAAATTGCTCGACGCTTTTTGTTGTTTGTTTACTTCTCCATCATCGTCCCGACAGAAGAGCCATTGAGAAAAATGTGTAACATCCCTGACATTTAGAAACCTTGGTAGAAAAAGCATGTGCTATAGCTACCCACTCAGTGAACATATGTGGAACAGTTTGTGTGCAGAATATAGTGTCAAAAATGAAATCCTTGTTTTTGGCTACTGCATATGCAGAAGATTCAGGATTGTATGGAACAGACTTCTATGAGTGTTGTACTGTGTGAGTGTGATTGTCACTATGGCCTTTATAATGTAAATCCCCAAAACATGGTGGGATACTGTTTGGAGCGTCTGCAGTCAGAGTCTATCTCACATGTCCAGTATCTACTGCCTCAGCCTGTACTGTTTACAGCAGGCTTGTGGCTGCTCTTGCATACGTTGCTAAAATCAAGTCTTTAAGGAGCTTGCACTTGCAGAGTCGAGCTCCACTATGTTTTTCACACAGCCTACACAAAATACCCCTGGTAGAAAATGGACAGAAGCAGCATTATCAGGAGTTTGCTTTAGCACAAATATGTCTAAATTCAAGTACTTTACACTTTCTTATCAAAGGCAATTAATTGGAACCAGGCCTGAGGGTGTTTAATATTACAAGAATTCAAGTTGTGCAAAAAGGCTCAAAGAATCCCTTTGTGAACTGATACAATGAGGCTACAACCAAATCTGCAATCTCAGCTACCGTTTGATGCCATACATATGCAAAGGGTGTCCAGCCTGACAGTGCTGATGCCCAGCACTGTGATATTGTCTTCTCTTTATTAATCTCTGCAGATTGATTTTGGCACAATCTGGTCTGCACCCTGAGATCTTCATGGCTGGGAGAGTGTGGTTTGCCTTGAGAGGCAGGACAGAGTTCCCAGCCAAAGGGCAGGACACTAGTATAACACTGAAAGACTGAAGAGGAAGGAGACAGAGTTTCGTAGTGGGATCTATCCAACTGTTTATGAATGCAACCAAGTCATGGCAAAACAGTGGAAATCACTCAGAACAGGAAAGAGAGTGTTGCTGAGTCCTGTGAGATGCTTTCTTCTTTCTCCCAGATCTGACCATGGATTTTTTCATGACTTGAGTTTAATAATATATCCCTGTTAAGTTGAAAGCCACACATCATTGCTGCCCAGATGAGGAATTTTTACCTCAGCTTTTTGTTAAATATCTCTTCCAGATCATTTGCTTTATTCAAAAGCTTCCTTCCCTCAATATGCTCATTCCCTGCAAACAGACCGTCATCACCTGTTCTCCACTTGTTTGCATGCTGATAGCTCTTCTCCTCTCATAAATTCCATTAATTAATGAATAGCCAGCAGGGAATTGTCTCCTCAGGCTCATTAAAGAAATGGACACTAAAATGATATGAAAGCAGCTGCCTCCTTTCTGTTATTCCCTTCTGATGGCTACTGCTTTCCTCATCACTGCTAAATTATAACACTGCTTTGATTAGCAGTCCTGCTAGCTGCAGCTGCATTTAGAGATGGAAATTTTAACTGTACAGTCATGTTTAATTGATATTCTCATCAAACTGTTAGCATTGTAAAAAACGCAGCACTCCAATACATCAAGCTTGTGTACGTATATTAAATCCTGTTGGAATTTTTTTGACCTTGTAAGCAGATTGAAAAGACATGTTTCTTGATGCTTTCTCATGAGCCACTGATTATTAGCTGAGCTCATTTGGGAACCAGATGTAAAATTTGTGAAAAATCTCAGGCCAGAGATCATCCTAACCAGAAACATATTTGATTGCTATCCCAGTGCCTAAGTGTGAATGCTCATTTCTATGCCAAAAAATTTAGAAATTATTTATTTTAAAGCATAGGATGAGATCTGATTTTTATAAAAGATTTCAAATCAAAAACTATTCCCCATCAAAAATGTAAGCCTCTGTCAAACATACAACATATATCATGGCTGGTATAAATTACCATAGTTTGGAAGATGTTCTAATTCATACAGGAGGGATGGTTGAGCCAGGCTTGAGGTACAGGTTCTAACTCATCCCTTGTTGAAGAAACGTTATTCACAGAACAGTCCAAATCAGGATAAGCTCCTCTACTCTGAGGCTGCTGAGACATGCTGACCCTCTACTAGCACAGTCTTTGAACAAGAGATGACAGAATCCTGGAATCATTAAGGTTTCAAAAAACTTTTAAGGTCATTGAGTCTAACTGTTAGTACATCACTGCCAAGTCCACCACTAAACCATGTCCCCAGGTGCCATACCTACATATTTTTTGAACACTTCCAGGGACAGTTCTACCACATTCTACCACTGCTCTGGGCAGTCTCTTACAGGGCTGGACCACTCTTTCTGTAAAGAAATGTTTCGTAATACCCCATCTAAACTTCCCCTGGTGCAATTTTAGGCCATTTCCTCTTGTGCTAAAAGAGGATATCTTTCAACTTTGAGGTATTATAACACCAATTGTTCTTAACTGCCTTTTAGTGGTTGGTGCTTTCACTGAGATTAAATCAGATCCTTTTCTGGGCTTTGGGACTAAGCAGAAGATAGCCACAGGACAAGGAGAAAGGCCTTTGGTCTGGTGCTGACTTGTGAGGCTACCCATGTTCAAGTTCAGCTCAAAAGACAGAGGAAGAGGTCATTTTACACGGTGTATACCAGCAAGCATCCAAAATCAGGAGTAACAGAAGCAGCTCTTTAAACCCTAGCCCTAGGAATAACATACTGAACACAATTCTGAAATTATCAAAAATATAATGTAAAGGCTTCAAACCTGTTTTTCTCCCAGTTCATTAATTTGCATTTCAGAACTGGATTTGGACTTTGATCATCAAATATAATCACATTTTGATGACAAACCCAAAACTTTCAAATTCAAAGGTGTTACCTTAAAAAAATAAAAAATCCTTGCCTGACCTTTAAAACTGCTTGGCTTCACTTGGAGAGATTTTCGTTAGATGTTTCAAAGTTTGAGCAGGGTGAATATAGAGTTTCTAATTCACCTACAGTACTTAAAACCCCCATTTCATTTCATTTCATATCAGGATGAACATTTAAAGGGAATCTCCCAGTTGTCTCCAATTCCTGCATTGTTGAAACATCATCTATTCCTGTTCTGCTGCACCCTCAATGTAGGCAACACTCTCAAGTCTCTAACTGTGAGAGCTGGTTTAGATTCAAACCGGAATTTTTGGTTTTGTTTCTACTTTTAGAGCTCCAATACCTAAAAAAGAGGTGATTTCACTAATTTTGATGTGAGATCCTAACTTCCTACAGAGACTGATGCCTTAGGTTCTAGCTTTTATATTTTTCAATCCTGTACTGCCTAGTGTGTAACTCTGAAGTTTCTTGTAGCCTGTTAGTTGCTGCTCTCTTATGCCAGATAGACATAACAAAGCCTCTCTGAGCTTGTTGTTCAAGGACACTTAGGCTGTCCTAGGCCCAAAAGGTGTAACTAGGGCCTCTGGAGAGGTGGAGAAATTGAAGAAACGACATCATTAGCTGAAGTTTTAATTGGCAAATTTATGCTGATATGCAAATAAACCAAACCTATAGAAGTGTGAAGAACTCGTGACTTGTCATCCAACTTGGGGTCCAGCTTGGGGTCCAGCTTGAGGTCCACCTCTGATGTAGCCTTTGGCTCCCCAGGGTGTCCCTTTGAAGGCATTTCAAATAAATATCCACCTTCATTCCCTTACTCCTGTCTAGTCTCTGTTTCTAGGTAGCCCCTCAAGGCATCAAGACCAGTAAAGGTGGGTACAGAAAAGCCCTAGGTGAGACCAATTCCTTGTTGATCAAGAAGGAGACCTAGGCTCTTACTGTAAACATCTCAAATTGCCCTGCTGCGAAGAACTTCAGCTTTTCTACTTTAGAATTAGCAGAGAAATTTGGCCTTCGAACTAAAGACGCCAGATTTTGAAAAAGAAAAGTAGTCCCCTCCCATCAATTCTTCACTTGAAATGTTCTCATGTTTTGTCAATAGTTGGTGTATCATGTTAAATATTGCTGCTTTGACTAAATAACCAAAAATTATCCCTTTTTTCTTTCAAGTGTTTAACTTCCTTCTTTCTTTGATAGCCTGTGATTACACTGTATTATTCTCTATTAATTGAACAATATCTCCCTTTGAACTGTCTTGTAGAAGCAGTGAAAACATCTAGGTAGTTCAGTATATCACAGATGTCACAAAATATATGTGGGGGATTCACATCTGTTATTAGTATTATTTAGAAATATCATGTCTCTACCATAAAAAATAATTTAAAGAAATCATTCTCTGTAGCAATTTGTAACTTGGCTCCAAGTATGGGCATCTCAGCTGCCTTAAATTAGATTAAATTATTTTAGGCCTAAGAGGATGATTCATGGGCACACTATAAAGTTCATGGTGCAAATTCAAAACTAGAGGCTTCAGTAGATTTTGGCCTGGATTCAAACAGAGCAGGACTCTAAAATGAAACAAACATTATTTTTGAAATGTAGTGCACATCTATTCATTGGTGCAATACCTAAGTTTAATTTTAATTTTTTAACAGAAATTTTTATAACAGTTGTGTTCATTAAAGCTATCCAGTTCCATCAGACCTTTCCTTTGGTGAATAGAAGTCTCTTGAAAGCCATTCTCTAACTCAAGGATTCAATAAGGCAGACAGGGTTTATCAATTCACTATACATAAAAAGTTCAGTTATCCTGTGGCAGAATTGCTTTTATCTCTCGGGAGGTTAAATATTAATATATTCCATGTATGTGAAAAATTTTACCTCTTATTAAACCTTTCATATGTTTTCCATGCCTACGTCTCTTCCTGTGTATACTGATCTCTAATCTACAAGTCATTAAATGATTTTTGCCTCTAAGGTAATTTATTAATTACAACACACAGTTGTCATTAATTAAAAGATGCAGTTGGGTTAGTACTTGATATTGTTGCTAAATTAATTCATTAGATCTTTTACTAAAAGCCAAGATATGACCTTCCTATAATGTTACACCTGATGCTGCTGTTCCACACCAGTTACCACAAGATCTAATAATAATTACAGAGGATTCAGGCTTTCTAGCTGCTAGTAAGGATCTCAAGATGGGAGAGAAGGGCAAATTATTAGAATTAAGACCTATGTTCACACTCATGGAGAGAAGGAGCTTGTATAAAAGGAAAAGAACACTACTGATAGCACAGACTGAATATGTAAGAATTTTTTTTTAACCACACAGGCAGATTGATCAGTCACCACCGCCCTGAAAAAAACCCTGCTTTTATAACACAAGAGTGAAGAATAACAGGTAGCCTGAATTAACTTGATCTAGGTTGTTTTTCATTTAGAAATGTACAGTGCATGAGTCTATAACTATTGGGTTTTGATAAAGTAATTTGTAATTGGAGCCCTGCTGGTTCTCCAGCGACGAAAATTCTTCTTCTTCTGCACCTCACTGTCTGAAGAGCCTTTATGCTGGGATTATTTGTGGTTGACAGTGTAGTGAATTGCAGTCACTATCCACTCAGGAATCTGAGATTTTCCCAAGGCAAAGAATTTTGGGGTTTCTTGGACACAATTGGTATTTGTGCTGCTTTGGAGAATATGATAAAAACATGTCTGCAATACAGATCCAACAATATTTGGAGGAAAAATAAGTTAGGATGTAGTCTTTGGTCCAGCAGACTTCAAGAGGGATCCAATATATATCAGACATTACTGACATCTCTCATCTCTTCCCAGGTAACAATGCCCTAGCATTCCCTGATATGCTGACGTTCTGGTTTGCTCTTGTCCAGAACTATTCCAGTCTCATAAAAGCCCCCATGGCTGAGAACCTGCTTTGTTTTTCCTGTGCCATTCATTTCTTTGTATATATCCATGTTTGTTTTTGTTAATTATTCATTGGCTAATACCAGTATCAACAACACGTACTATTTGGTCCTTACATGCACTTATGGCCAGTATGTCAATCACAAATTTAATTCTCATAAATTAGTTTGGCTTTATTTGCTTGTTTAGAAACCCAGAAACACCCATCTTTTATATTCATAGCTGAACTTTTGACTAATCGGTCAGAAATGTAAATCAGTGGAAAAAGACTGCCATGTGAGAAGATGAATGTGAAGATCATGTAGACAGGTCATTATTTGCACTAATTGCATTATTGGGACTAATATGCTGTATAAATGACAGGGGCACTGGTTCCTCATCTATTCATACAGATAATTCTAGATTTCTGAAAAAGTAAATGCACTTATACTTTTACATAAAACTTCCTCACATCTTCAGGAGAAGAAATATATTCTCATTTATGTAGAAACCCATATAAATCCTTTCTAGAAATCCATATAAATAGGTTAATGGAAAGTCATTATGTAGGAAATGGTTAATAGGGAATACATTATTTCTAGACATATTTTTCATTACATTCAAAGGCTCTGGAAACCAAATGATATTACAATTAGTTTCACCTTTTCATTTTTGATTTTCTTTTCTGATGATCCTTTTCAAAACATTACACCAATGTAAACAGAATATGAGATCAGCATTGTTCCAGAATTATGCTGGGGTGCTGTGGTCGCCTTAGGAAATGACATGTCACCCTGATTGCTTTTTTAGGAATGTTTATCAGCTAAGGATACAGCAATAAAATGTTTAGTCATCAGGGTCAACAAGAAGGTTCTATCTTGTGTCAAAGCAACA
Organism: Eulacestoma nigropectus; assembly: GCA_013397775.1. Lineage (NCBI taxonomy): Eukaryota > Metazoa > Chordata > Aves > Passeriformes > Eulacestoma > Eulacestoma nigropectus. The sequence continues at coordinate 6,406,529 of VZTE01005755.1, forward strand.
TTGTAATCAAGTACACCTAGGGGTTATATAATGTATTTTAAAAAGAAAGCTTTTCCTCACGTCTTATCCTGCACCTTTCCAGTTAGTTGGAAATAAATTGCGCTATTTTGGAATTGAAAGTCATATTTACACAGATAGTAAAAAAGGTTTTTACTGGTCCTTTAAAGCAGAAGTTCACACCAAATCACTGTCAAACCTGTCAAGAGCACATTTTTCAGCTCTTTAGGAAGAAGAAAATTTGAAATTTGAATGATAATAATTAGAATTATTTTGATAAATGACACAATAGAAAGGACATGTAGTTTTTTAAGGAGAAAGAATAATCACAAATGTATTCCTTCACGTCTAGTTCACAATTTGTCAAAAATAAAATAAGCAGATCTGTATCCCATGCTAGATATGAAAACAGCTTCACTAGCAATGAAAATAAAGACATTAAAAGGAGTTTCCAAAGCCACGAATGTGAGTAAATATGAACAGAAGGAATTTAGGGTTATTTGGGGTTATCACAGCAACCCAAATAAAATGGATTTTAATGTCAATCTGTTTTTGTGAGATGCAAATGAAATACACAGACGCTTTAGAGATGATCAAATTTAACAGCTCTGAAACTTTGGTTATTTAAAAGCATAATATAAATTTTAATCGGCATTTCCATATGTGAAGTTCTGTGGATGAAACTGCAGAGCTCACAGAAATACAACCAGGGATGCCAGCATTTGTGGCACTGGGGCTAGCACAAAATGTATTGCAAGGACAAAAGAGAAAACTGTTATAAACACTGGGATCAGCACCACGGCAAAATGCTAACTTCCAGCCACTGCCACCTTCCACAGCCCTCAGCCCTCCTGCTCCTTTCCTGGAGCACATTTTAACCAGGATCCTTTAGGAAGGTCTGGGCTGTGTGGGATTTGGGAGGATGTGTGTGTAAGATAGTGCAGCCATCACGCATGGGCAATAACTCCGCTTGAGGTACAAAGTCAAAGACCAAATCCGTTTATTGCGCAGTGCCAACTCNCTGGGCTGTGTGGGATTTGGGAGGATGTGTGTGTAAGATAGTGCAGCCATCACGCATGGGCAATAACTCCGCACTTGAGGTACAAAGTCAAAGACCAAATCCGTTTATTGCGCAGTGCCAACTCCCTAAATACCCCCACAGAACAGGATATAGCATCATGTAAACAGCAAAGATGTTCACCACAGTGTCTCCCTATCACCTGGAGCAGTGCACAGACATTGCCTATTATGGTAACAGGTAAACAATGCCCTATAAGGTCACAAACTAAAATCTTCAATTCTCACAGGTCCAGCTTTGTCCACAAGCCACAAACCTCTCTCCGCCCATCCCCGGTGACCTGGATACAGTCCCAGGGTCACCTCCGGGCCCAGGAAAGAGGCTGTCTCTCCGGCCTTCCGGGCTTCTCTCTCTGTCACCACATAGTGTAACCCAACAAGATAGTACATTTGCTGTATGCTTCCTACAATCACAGGTGACAGGACTTGATGATCAGATGATCATTCGTCTTTTTTGTCATAAGGAACAGTTGGCCACTGAAACTGGTATGATAGCTTTAAGAGAATGACTCCTAAAATTTCCAAAACAAATCAGCTGATTAATTACCATTATCAAGTTTCTGGTTACAAAGGCTTGTTTCGAAACAAAAGACATTGTACTCTAAGCTTTCTCTCGGTAAAAACAGTACTCAGGGGGTCTTGAACAGTGGCCAGAAAAATATAAAACAAAATTAAAGACATATCATTTATATGAACAAATCACATAGGTCACTGAGATTGTGATGATTTTTTCTCTTTGGACTCAGTCAATGGAGATTTTGAAAGTGGAATCTGACAAATGATGAGCCACTGACAAAATTTATGTTATTTTCAAATTTGGGGGGAAAAAAGGAGTAAAGATCATTGCATTACAGAGAAGGCATATTTAGAAAATACAGCTTCCCCTGGAGCTTTGTACTCCACATAATTACATTTCACATACAGTAATTGAAACTTGTGAATACGTCAAACTGTGTGTTTTCACAAACCTGCAGTAATCAGCTCAAATTATTTAAATTCACTATTTGACATAATTGCTATAAATATGACAGAAAAAGATATTTCTAGGGTATATTACTTCATAACTCTATCAAATGACTACCTAGGGAGATAACTACATTGTGTTCCTATGGAAATCTGCAGGATAGCAACATCCAGTACTGAATACTTGTCTTTTCCCAAACCTTCTTTAAATTTACTAAAAAATCTACTGAAATTACAGGGAAATCTCTGTGCTCTGGGACTATCCACATACCACTCTAATTCAGAAATTACTGTAAAATCAAGCAGTTGGAAACTGCTGGCCGACAGCTCAACAGCTGTCATCAGGAATAGCTCCACTGAAGCCAGAAAAAAGCAATGCTGATTTTTACCAACAGAGAATCCAAATTGCACATCTAGGGAGAGTACACATGCCGGGGTTCCTGACACAGTTGCAATAGACATGTCACCTCCACAAAGACTACTCTAAGACCAGAGATTTTCCTATTTGTTGTGCATTTAACGTGTGAGAGAAAGGGCTCTCTAGGGATTCATGAAAGCCAAATGCCGATTGTAGTTTCCAGTCCTTCTGAACCTTTGAGATGTCATGAGTGCTGGAGAAAAAAGATTTCTCCACCACATTTGCTTTGAGAAGTGCTGTGTAGATGGAAAGGAAAAGAAGAGGGCAGGGGCATGGAATGGGTTTGGGCATGCTAAATTATAGGTGAATGTTTCCTAATATACAGTTTAAGGAATTCATTTATCCCAGCCTGTTGTCTGGCTGACCAAAAGGCAAAAGGGATATTAATTAATAATGTGTATTAAATCATCTTGTCTTTTCCTCAAGATTCAGAGAGCCTTGTGGACATTTCCTAACATTGTGGATGTTTAGAAGAAATCCTGTGAGGGTGGTGAGACACTGGCACAAGTTGCCCTGGGGAAGCTGTGTATGCCCCATCCCTGGAAGTGTTCAGCCAAGTTTGATGGGGTTTTGACCAATCTTGTCTAGTGGAAGGTGTGCCTGCCCAAGGCAGGAGGTTGAAACTAGATAGTATTTAAGGTTCCTTTCAATTCAAACCATTCTATGGTTCTATGAAATGTATTAGAAGGGAAAGCTAACTTATTTAAACTTATCTTTCTTTCTTTTTTTTTTTTTTTAATGCAGATATTGTGTGCTTTTCTCCTGTGAACAGACTGATCTATACATGTATATGTATTTGTAGAACAAATATTAAAAAAAAAACCAAAAAACTATTCAACACCTAGTCTAAAAAGAAACAATAAAAATGTAGCTAGATATCCCACTTACGAATCATATATCACTGCTTCAACTGTTCCAAAGTTGTGAGAAGTACTGGCCTTGCAAACCAACACAACCACTGTTTCTCAAAAACCAAAGTGTCTTCTAGCTGCCGAATGGCCACGGGAGCTCTTTGGTGGCAGGCAAACAGCTGAAGTTAAAAATAACCAAATAACCTTTTTTTAAGCAATACACTGATTTAAATGAATATTACATTCACCCTTTATCCAAAGCCTTGACAATCTGAGAAAAAGGTTCAAGCCATTGCTCATTGACACGCATGAATAGCTTTGCAGAGAATTTACAAGGAATTCAAACTATTAAAAAAATAACTAATTCAAAAATTATAGTTAACACAGTGTAAGATTAGGAGATGCTCAACAAAAATGAGAATGAGAATATAGTAAGTCCAGCATGTTTTGCCTTATGACTTGACTCACAAATTAGACTGCCTAAGTGGAGGGCATGTACCAGGGGGATTACATCCCTTCCACTTGTCACGTAACAGTCCCAGATGAAGCACATAAATAAACACACCATGCTTGCATTGCAGGTCCTCCTACAAGACTCTCAGTGTAGTGAGGTGCACAAGTACAACTGGAAACCTGGATGGGAATGTGAGGATCTGGATTTGTACAAAAGGTTAGGAAGAAAAGTATTTTGACTCAGTAATTTGTTATGGTTTGTCAGGCTCAACAGACCTTTGATTCAAGCAAAGGAGGGAGAGGGAAGATATATGGCTCTTATGGATTTAAAATCATCTAGGAATTTAAAAACATAGTCTTCACATGAACTTTTTGTTCTCCTATTAAGGAAATTATTCTTTGTGTCCATTCCCTGACTCAAACACAGGAAAGTTTTCTCCTTCCATAGGAAATGAAGAGACCTTGGGGGACTGCAAAAGTCTTTGGAATGGACAGAATGTAATTAGCACATAGGAAGCCATATCCCCTGCCATGTGAAAAGCTATAAAAATGTTAGGAAAGGAGAATTAAGGGTTTTCAGTGCATCTTGCATAAAACCATATCAACAAAACTGATTAATTTTAGATATTTCTTCTAATTTTCTTTTTTCCCCTTCTTTTCCTCCCGCTTTCATGCGACTCAGTAAACTTAGGGAGGGAAGTGATATAGAGATTATCTCGTTCCACTATAAAAGGAGGAGCCGGGAAGGATTCTTCTGATAGATTTTTCTGACGAAAAATCAAGCACAAACACAGCAGTATTATATCTGGGAATCATTTATTGAAATAAAAAAAAAACAAAATAAAAAAAAAACAAAGAGAAACAAACAAACAAAAACCCAAACTAAGTGTTCTTATTAAAGATGGGGGGGGAGGGAACACGAAAAAGGAGCAGAGAGAGAGGGAGAAAGAAAAAGAAGACAGGGGACAGCGTTACCACAGAACCCCGGCTATCTGTCAGCATTGTTTTGGCAGATAATGCGTGCGTGTTGCGAACCGCGGTGCGTTTGTGTAGCTTCCGTGGCAGGCTGGGCGTGATTTCCAAGTGGCAGCAGCAGCAGCGTGCCTCTGACGACGGCTGTGGAGCACGGTGGCTGGAAGCTGGGTGCGGGTGGTGGCTGTGGCGCGCGAGATCCTCGTGGTGTCCAGCTAGTTCCCGGAAGCAAGTTCCACAGCAAGGCGAAGCAGGCACAGGCAGGGAAACAGGACCATAGGGAAGAAGGTGCAAAGGAGGGAGCAGAAGGGGCCAAGCTGACCCTCCAAGTGACCCAAAGCAAAAACACCTTGTGGTGTTACGGCTAGCTGCTTTTACGTGCTCCCAAACTCCTCCCCCAACTCCGCCTCGTGGGCCTGTTTTTGGCGGGCATTTTTTGACGGGCATCTGGGTACTGGCCTCCACCAGCAAGCGTGTGTGTGTGTGTAGTGGGGGGTGGGGGGAGCTGCTCGCAGTCTAATCAAGGAAGTTTTCTCCGCCCTGATTGGCTGCCAGATGAAGCCTCTCTGGGGACAGGGCAACACAGGTTTTTAATAGGAATTTTCTTCACCTAATTTGTGACATATGTTGAGGCATATATATTAGTCCCTCTCAGAGATACACTCAGACATGGATTTATACATACATTTTACATATTCATGACATAGGATTCTATGACATATATATATATATACAGTCATATCTAAGTACAGGGTCTTTCTAGGAAGTTGTCATGAGTGGCAGCAGATGGGGCCAAAAACATGACTGGAGATAGGCTACCTAAAATACAGGTCCAAGATCCAGCCAGGAGAGGGCTGAAGACAGGCATATCCATGGCATAGCTCAGAAAAGGACCAGGGACCCTGTCCAGAGAGTGTAGGGGAAGGTCCTGGGTGATGCTGCTCAGGGTAATTAAGGCTAATTAGTATCCTGACACAGGGATTAAGTAACGAAAATTTAATGAATTACAGAAGTATTTTTTATTTTTTATTTCATTCTGGTATTGCTCCTGCCAGCAAACCAAGAGGTTTTTTAGTAGGTACGCAGATTTTTACATTCCATGCCAGAAAAAGTCCCTTCATTTAACACATATCATTAAATGTATATAATTGGAAGTTGCCAAAATGTGTGTTCTTCTAAACTCTTTTGGAGTTACATAACATAAAATATAATTTGAAATGCAGTGGCTTCTTATTCCACAACCGGCATTCATAGTTAGGAATTTGGCTGCCTGATGTCTCCTCCAACACCGTTTTAGAAGCTTACACTTTTAATTGAGGTTACCCCCTCTACGAGTCCAACGCAAAGAAAATAAATGTTTTTATTAAATTTGTGCTAGCAGCTGCTTTCAGAATAAATTTATTGTAGTTAAAAATGCTTAATATCCCAGAACACATAATCCTGAGATATTTTAAATTTCAGAAAACAGTAAGAAAGTTCAAAATAATGCTAAGAAGGCATTGTTTAAATCCCCCAGTTCTCCTCAGTCATAGACAAGCAACTTATTTACAAGGCTTGTTGCTATTATGGTTAAATTTTTAAAGAATTATAATGTAGTTTAACAGATTCATATGAGTGACACATGCTAATGGTTGGTTTATTGCCTGAAAATGTGACACAAACATATCTCAGTTTAGTAGGCAAAAAAGAGGTGAAGCAAACTGAGTTTTAAAATATCAGTGTAAAGCTACCCTCTCTATGTTGAATTGTTGGCCCTTAAAGTTATCGTCATACTCTACTACCTGAATGTATTGTCATCGTCTTCTTAGGAAGTGCTGATAAATCATTATTTTTTTCCTGGAAGGCTTTCATCGTAAGAAATATATCTGATTTTCCATTTACTCCAGTTTTTTATTAGCAAACTCTAGGACTCTATTTTTGGACTAATTTGCTTTTCTTGACTAAAAAATTAAATGAAAGATTTGAGCACCAGTGTTATGAATTGTCTTATGAGGTATTTCACCCTGAATGTTCTAGAATATCTTGTTAACTCTTACTTGAGAGTTCTTCTAATTTCATTCCATCTAAAGTGAATTCTTTATCTTACAACCCTACTGAGTAGGCATAATTTATGAGTTAAAGCATCAGGATTTTATACATTCTTATGCACTGAGGCCCTCTTACTATTTTAAATTGCATCAGCCTCTTGTTGTCCTTTCCTGCAATTTTGGTGATATGATTTTCATGTTGTATAAGCCAAGAGTGTACTGCGATTCTAGCTCTTAGTTTAGCATCTTAATTTGGATTGATAGTAGATTTGGAGTTCCTATTTCTTTTCACACTTCTTCAACCTGACTGGACATGCTGGAACTCTGGATTATCTCCTGGTACTTAGTGCTAGCCTTCTCATGGTGTGTACCAGGACTGTAAGAGGAAGAGGAACATCCAGCCCTTTAAGATAGAATATTGATTTGGATATGATTTTCATGTTGTATAAGCCAAGAGTGTACTGCGATTCTAGCTCTTAGTTTAGCATCTTAATTTGGATTGATAGTAGATTTGGAGTTCCTATTTCTTTTCACACTTCTTCAACCTGACTGGACATGCTGGAACTCTGGATTATCTCCTGGTACTTAGTGCTAGCCTTCTCATGGTGTGTACCAGGACTGTAAGAGGAAGAGGAACATCCAGCCCTTTAAGATAGAATATTGATTTGGAAATTTGGGAGAGAAAAGGCACATTTTGTTCTAAATGTACCGTATGAGCTAGGAGAGATATTCTTTCCTTCTTTCATAGGTACATCTGAACTTTAGGGTTCCTATTTAAGTGGATTAGTGGCTTCATATGTTGTTGTCAGAGAGGGTCCAGCAGAAGAAAGAGTAGGCATATGGATATCCTTCAACATGTAGCAAAGGATAATGGCAGTACAGTGTCTTCCAAGCCAGTGACATGTACCATCCCAAGAATCCCTGTACTTATCTAAATAAAATGTTAAGCAATACACATGCATTCATTTATTCAGATTGTATAAACTAATGGGTTTTTTGGAGCGTAATGTGCAGTTTAGATGTCTACATTGAGAAGTTTGACTCCATCTCTATAAAACCTAAGGCATTTTCCTGTGTACTCTACAAATGCCAAGTGTAATAATTTGATTTAATTTTATAAGTGCTTTCACAAACACAAACTTCATCACTAATCCTTCCTTACTGTGTTCTTGTAAAATTGTACTCCTGGCTTTGAACTTAGCATGCCATGTATTTCCGTACTCAGAGTGTACAGATAACATGAGTGTCTTTATCTCACCTTAGCTGAGGTGGGATTTCTGAAAAAGGAACTGTGTACTGCTTTGGGACCACATTTCCACATTTCTTCTTTTTTTTTTTTCTTTTTTAAAAGGCATCTCATGAGCCTCTCTTTACACAGCTGAGCAGCTGTACTCGGTCAGCAGCGTCGTGGAAACTGAGCGTGCAGGTATCAAAGTGCCAGCTGTATGACTCACAGGGGTTATTTTCAGCTTTGGTACCTAATACAGGAAGGTAGGACAACTGCTTAATAACCCTAACCACCAGAAAGGAATTACAGCAGTGCAGACAGAAGTTCATCTGATCAGTGTGACACAATGTGGAGTGCTGCAGGATGCTCGGGTCAGAAATCATATTTATAGCTGGCTGTCAAAATCCTCTACCTATCCCACACTGAAAATTTAGTTTCTTCTATGCATGCCTTCACAAACACTCTTCAGTTCAAGAGTCTTCCCTAGTGTGCAACATCCTTTTTCCAATCATTAATAAGGTGTCAAAGTCACACTTATCCCTCAAAACTATGGGAAAAAAAGTTTCCTACAACTCCAAAAAGTAATATGCAAAAACAGACTTCTTAATGATGGCAGAGGGGTTTTCAGTAAATTTAATTAATATATATAATACATTTATTTCTGTTTTATTGCTAATATTAGCTATGCTCTGTGGCAGAGACCTAGGAGATAAATATATCTCAAACTGCAAGTTATTCTTATAACTGGCTTCACCTCTCCCCCAGGAAATCATAAAACCTATTGATTCCCAGAATTTGAGAGGTACAGAAAAAGGATCACTTTGTAATGGACCTATTTCTTTTATCATCTCTAGATATTCAATGTTGGCTCCAAATGAAGCCATAACACAAAAAAAGGCAGATCTCTCACCCAAAGTGCTATCCTCTCTCTCGCTTATACTCATGATCATGAGTATGATGAGTCATACTCAGACTTCAGAGAATTGTCAGCCATGTTCTGTCCTGTGTTTTGCGTTTTGAAGGAAACATGTAGGAGGATTATCTGCATCCCCGCATTGTTATGGATTAAGTGGAAGCTGAGCTGAGTTTTCTTTGCGTAGTGCAATGTTATCTCAAAGCAACAGGAGTAAAAATGGGTTATATGCTGGAAGTGTTAAATTCGCTGCTCAGTGCCAGGTTATGTGCTTGCTGGTGCTCTAGCTCTGACTCCCTCTGAAGTGAGCTCATCCTGCACCAAGAGACACAGTCAGGAAAACTCCATGTTCTTTGGTGAGAGATGCCCTGAGGATAACTAATGCTGCTCGACCTTGGAGGTAAATACAAAGTTGGCTGGTATATCCTGTCACATGCTAATCTCACACAATAGATCCTGTACAGGTGACACGTGCTGCAGCTGTCCCGTCTCTGCCGATGTTCATGGCCAGGTTGGATGGGGCTCTGAGCAACCTGGTCTGCTGGAAATTGTTCCTTCCCACGGCAGAGGAATTGAAGCTAGATGGTCTTTAGGGTGCCTTCCAACCTAAACTTTTCTACGGTTCTGTGATTCATGGAAAACATTTTTGATCTATGTTACCCATCACGCTGCAAAGAAATATCTGTGCTGCACTGCCCTTTGCTCAACTAGGATGACCTTCATTTGGATCACGTTATAGTCATTGTGGGAGAAGGGAGTAGAGACAGGTTAGCCTTTAGAAAATGTTTTAGGAACCTTTGTCTGGTTGCTGTATGAAGTATCTTTTGAGTTTTGGCATGCCCCTGTCAATTTTATTTATAGCCTCCTGTCTTTTAGTTCCATTCTACGTGAGACAGAAGGGGTTTTCTGTGACAAATTAAAGAACAAGCAAAGATTAAATTGCCAAAAATCATGGAAATTACATCAGGATGAAGAAGAAAATGTAACAGACAACTTTTTTTTTTTTTTAAATTTTTTTGAAATGGATCCTTATTTGTATGGCTCAGTTTGCTAGGCATGAACTGTATGACTAATAGCTTTCTTTTAGCTAAGCCTATAGAACTAAGATGCCTGCATGTATTTCTTAGATTTTTTCTTTCTTTTGGTACTGATGTCACCTGTATTTATTGATAGGCATGAGGTGTTCAGACCTCTCAGATCTACTTCCCAAACCAGTATTTTCTTAATGTTGTTCTCTTGATTGCCATTTAAAAAAATCTGTGCTTTTTAATGTTAACTTTTTTATTATTGTTTTTATTATTATTATTTCTCAGTTATATAGAAAATTGAGTTATCTAGGTAGATATGGAGTAGCTACTGGCATATTTTTGTATTTCATATAAATATAAAAATATTTTTATATAACAGGTATGTTGCCTACTCATCCTCAGACTGTTTTATGCATTTAGAGATTAGAGGGTGGGAGCTCATCTCTGATGTCACTGCTGGCCCTTGCTCTTGCTGTTCAGTCTTGTCTCATGACTTACACACGAGCTACTCATTCACCTATACGCTCACAGATCAGAACAAAAATTCCAAAATGTCAAAATGTCATTGAAGAAAGAACAGAGAAACCTGTCAGGCACTCTAAGACACTGACGACCACTATGACTTACAGCGTCTGGTGTTCTGACACCAAGGTGTAAAATGAAGATCCTGTGGATGATGAATATTATGTTGCCATAAATTCAATGGACCTCTTCTCCCCCAAACCTTGCATAGATATAACCAGGCAAAATGGCTATTAAAATGCTACAACTGAGAATGGAGAATATTATCTATTTGCTTTGCATTCACTTTTGCAGGGGAATAATTTGTCAGTTGGACTTACCCTGAGTGGCTTTTTCTGACGCAGATTTCTGGTGTCCAAAGACAACATTAGCTATTTTCCAGGGTAGCACAAGCATAGACATGTCATTATCTCCCACTGAGGAATTCAGCTGATCACTCTTTTCAAGTTGCACTTGCATCAGGGCACAATTATTGCTGGGAAATGCTAACACACCCTTTCTTTTACACTTCATTTGTTGCCTAATACATCTAATCTAATGGCCAGCCATGGAAAAGGTGTTACCTTCTGCAATGCAAAGATCTTTCTTTAACTTTTTAGGACAGTAACAGTGTCGTACCCTAAACTTCTCTACAGGGAATGTATTCATAGTGATTTTTTTGCATGCTATTCCCCTCCTCCCCAACCTCAAATAATTTATTTTTGTGAGTATGACTTTTGCACACTTGCTACACACTGGAAAACAAAACAGAACAAACCACCCCATTAAGGATAGACTTCAAGGTAAAGAACAAGATACCTGTTGCTGTAAGCTTCACCACAACTGGCAAAATGTATTTTCTTCAGTGGAACTGTGAGTGTATGGTTGGCTCGCAAGATCACTTCTAGCAGTGCCATCTAGGGGCTGCAGCCACAGCAGAGTTCTCATGAAGAGAGATTGCTGAACCCATTTTTCTGTCTCACTGGCACGGCTAAATAGTTCAGTAAGATTCATTTGGAATTTTAATATTTCTTTGTTCAGCGAGCTTCAGTGACTTTTTTTTTTTTTATCTAGAAATATAGAGACGTGAGGAAAAAGAAAGTGGTTTTGACTCGATTTTTAAATGAAATGTCTTGGTGAAAAGCTGGCTCTGCTGAAAGCAATGCAAGAGCTTTCATTGATGTCTATGAACTGAAATTTCACTTGATTACTTTTCTTATTTAAACACATTCCTCTTTTAATGAAATACATTTACATCTATAACATTTGAGACAGACAATTCTAAAGCTTAATCTTTCTGTAGAATCTTTAAACTTGAGTTGAAGAGTTGAAAGCAAATTAGAAATAATAACCAGACATTTATGCTTTCCACTCAAGAGACTGTGCAGAAATTCATTGCTCTCTTTTTTCGGTTTTCCTTCCCTTTCCAACACACAAAACATTTCATCCATCAGTAGCTACTGCTTCAAAGCCTCAAAGTCTGCATAAATCCTGGATTATCTCTGCAGTCTCTAATAAGAAAAAAAATATTTGAGGTATGACCTTCTTCTTCTTAAATTTCCTAGTAAAAACACAAGTAGCTAATCATATCAGTAGAATTAAAGTGATAGAATTAATAGCATCAGAAGAATTATCAGCAGAAATTATGGTCCAGCTTCAAGCAATTATCTCCTAGTTTTTCCCTCCTACCTATTCTACTTTAAAGGTTTTTGGGTACAGGACTACTCATGATAATGTGCTCATTGTCAATTACTCCCATGGATTTATAGAATAAATTACAAAATTATGTGGAAAACTGAGATGCTGAAAAAAAGCCAAGGCATTGTGAAGAAAAGGCATGTTTGCTTTAATATTGCTATTAGATTCCATTAGGTTACAACAGGAATGGAAGTAGAACTAAGTACACTTTTTTTTAAAAAAACATGAACTGGGGAATAGAATAGGTGAGGAGGAACAGAAAAGGATGGCCCTTTGGAGGTTTTTGACAGTGTTGCTCAGCTGGTGTGCTCCCAGATTTTATCCCCAGCTGCCAGCAGCTCAGTCCTAGAGGGCACCCACCAAAAATTGAGTATCACCACTCGGTGCTTGACACAATGATTGTTAGAATTCGTTAGCATGGGACTTGGCTGAGGAATACCCAGTTTAGCAGCTGCATGATGACTGAATTTCTGCCCTGATGCTTTATCTGAAATACCTGTTTAGCTAGGAATCCTAATGCAAAGATTTCCTATCCTTGCTGGCCCATCAAAGTGGGTTTTCTTGTTGAAGATAAAGTACAGGTGATGAAGGGACAAAGAATTTCTGATTTTCAGCTTCCTAAATGATTCTGTTCTGGTTCAAACCAGACACCACTTTTGACCAGGTGGAAGGTTTATAGTGTCATAAATTGTTTTGCTGTTAAATTCATAGCTGCTTTCTTGGGAAACCAGATATGATACTCAACTACTAGGCAGCTAAATTGCAGATAAGGCTGTGGCTTCTGCAGCATTCCCATCAAGACCATTTGGAGACACTGACACTTGTAAGGTGGGATTTGGAGCACATCCCACGGCCTAAAATAGGATAGTCTGAATAAACCCAGCTGTGACTTTGGAAAAAAGGATCTGAAAATACTTGAGTGTGCCACACTGTCCCAAAGCATTTGGTTACCACATCTGTCTTTCTACAACCTTCCACCACAGTGATTTACCTTTACTGTTGTGAAACCCAGGCTCATGGAGACGAGCATACATATTGTGGGAGCTAATCATAGACGGCATGTTACTGCCCTGAAATTTCCCCCCACTACACTTGGTGAGGGAATGATCCTCACCGTGGTACCCTGGAAACATGGAAACAGTCACAACTGAGTGTGTCCTGCATGTAAAGGGACAAAGCAAGTCAACAAATTTTATTCTGTTACAAATTATAGGACTTGAGGCTTCCTTAGTCTCAATGTATTGTCAATCTGCTTATGATGGTTTTGATTTGGTCCTTTGCTGTTTATTTCATTCTTCATAAACACCATGGTGACTCCTTTCAATACAAATGCAATTCTGTTGTTCTTGATTTTATTTTGTTTTTTTGGTTTTTTTTAGGAAAACTGCATAGCTGAATTTGAATATAAAAATAAGTATATAATCATAGAATCATAAAATGGTTTGTGTTGGAAGACAACTTAAAGATCATCTAGTTCTACCCCCATTGCATGAGCACAGACCCCTTCCACTAAACCAAGTTGCTCAGGGCTCGATCCAACTTGGCCTTGAATGTTCCTAGGCATGGGGCAGCCATAACTTCTCTGGGCAACCGGTGCCAGAGCCTCATCACCCTCACAGTAAAGAAATTCTTCCTAATATCTAACCTAAACCTTTCCCTGACTGTTTGAAGCCAATTATTCCTTGTGCCATCACCCCATACCCTTGGTCAAAAGTCCCTCTCTAGCTCTCTTAGAGTCAGGGACAGGGGAAGGGCTCCCTTCCGGATCAGGGAATGTCAGGTGGTGTCATGGGTTCCCACGTGAATCATTTACCTCTTTCTGGTACCCTCTGTCATTAGCTTTGTTTTTGTTACTCTTTGTTGCCTTCTGTGCCTTCAGTTCCCACCTCCAGCCCCTTGCAGGGGGCTGAGGGAGGGAGAAAGGTGAATGAGTAAGTGGCACATGGTTTGGAGTGTTTCAGTGGGAATACTAAATTGAGGAATACCATTCCTAAACTACGACAGCCTGTGGGAAAGCTGTGTGTTTCCTTTTTTTTTCCCCTCAGGGAAATTGAGGAAGCTTAAAATTCTTTTTCTTCCAGCATTATATTAAAAGACAGTTGTCTGTGAAAGCACACGCACCAGGGCAAGAATTAATAGCATGAATACATTTCATGTGGCGGATGAGTGTTTATGGCAACATGTTCACAATATTTATTTCTTTCTTCAGAAGTACTGCTTTTTATGGATAATAAAATTTAGTAACAAAAATATGAAAAAAAAAAGTGTAGCCACAAAAAGCACTGTTATTTTGTGTGGTTTGGCTTCTTTACAGCTTGACTTTAGCTTTGTATCTGCTTCCTGATTATTATTTTTCTATCACTGGTGATAAAACTAAAGGAGATGGAATAACTCTTTAACTGAACTCATGCTTTTACTGAACACGTTTCTATGTAAGATTTAAAACACCATAAAAGTTAAGGTATTTTTAATATTACAATGCACTTAAATGCCCGTTGCTGTACACAGCCTATTTAGGCAGAATATCTCTGTCTAAATTCAGCCCTGACCACACTCTGATTTTGAAAGAGACGATATTTTCCTGGTCACTTTAATGAAATTGAGATTTAGTTCTACACATAGATTCCATTGTTTGGATCAATTTTAATCTAGCAGTTTTTCTTCTTGAACCCATCTAGCTAAAATTTTTTAATAGAAAAATCTGGTTTTGAATAGAAATTGCTTGGTTTCAAAGCAGGGGGAGTATCCATGGATCCATTAAAAGAGCTCTATGTCACAGCTGTGATTGCTTTTCCATATCACCTTCAAGTCAGTGTTTACGTGATCTAATGGACATGACAACGTTGCAGGGATCCTCCGAAAGTAGGGAGCTGTAAGAGGATGCCAAGTTTGCTGAGCTGCCATGGGGCTTTACGCCTGACTTATCTGATAAAAAGAATCAAATCATAGAATCATGTCACAGAATCATAGAATGGTTTGGGTTTGAAGGGACCTTAAAGACTACCTAGTTCCTACTCTCCTGCCGTGTGCAGGGACACCTTTCACTAGACCAGGTTGCTCAAAGCCCCATCCAACCTGGCCTTGAACACTTCCACGGATGAAGGAGCCGCAACTTTTTTTTAGCAACCTCTTGTAGTGCCCATCTACACTCCATTCGAAAAAGAAGTCAAGGAGAGTCCTAGTGTCCTCTTCATCATCTTTAAAGCATGTTAAATGATGACAGCATGAGCACTCAGGTGTAAAAGAGAATCAAGGAAAGGGTTTTCCTCTTTAAATCATCCAAAATCAGAGGCTTTTACTGCAGTAAAACCATAATTAAACTCCAGTGACAAATTACAGATAATTCAGAAAACTAAATTGAGATGGCCTTCTGGAAAGAGTGGTACAGCATCTCCTTACTGCCTCAGAAAGAAAGAGAAATATCTTCCAAAGAAGCAGAAAACAAAACCTCTGTGGACGAAGGGCTTAGATAACTGAGTGGTAAATACAGACATAAGCAGGGCTTGAATAATTTATATTTTCCACGTGAAAGAGAATTTCCATCTTTGCTGTACAAATTCTCCTTGATCTGCTTTGTCACACATTTACATATCAGAGCTGAAGGTCATTGAAGAGTTATAGGGCAGAACTTTTCCATTGTGTTAATCACTTACAACCCTGATTTCACACTACACCAGTCCTTTGTACTTGGGCTCACAGAGCCCACTTCAATCTTCCTCCAAAAATCCTTTCACAAAACCTGTGGAAGCTTGCTCACTGTGCATTCAGACAAGGAGTATCTACGACATCCTAGACAGAGAAGGGAGGCATAAGTAACTATGGAAAAAGAATTTTTGGGTAAGCTGCACGTGGATTAGCTTCTGGTGCCTTTTGGCAAGCCCCAAGGCAGCTCTAAGCGGTGCACAGCTGTCAGTAATTCTGACCCTAAAGGTATATGGAAATTAGGAGAATACCAAAGCAAGGGCACAAAACCCACTAGCTAGCAGCTATAAGCATTTATTCCTGAGATGGAACTGCATTAGGTTAGGAAGATTTAGATTAGATTGATTCAACAGTCAGTGTTTCGGTGTGTCCAAAATTCACGTTTCTGTAGATCTACAAGGTGTCTCATTGTAACCTCACAGATCTGTGCCCATTCAATCTTCCATTAGAGTTCAGTTTTCAGACTGAATTCCAGAGTATAGCAGCTTCTATTTAATTAATATTAACATGTATGAGTTAGGTGTCTATAATAAAATGTACAAAACTACATCTAATGACATATCATTGCATCTGAAAGAAAGAAAAGATTTAGTATTCAATCATTACTTCTACAGATAGAATATAGTATTTTTCCAGGTCTTTAATATCCTGCTTTAAAGATTATCAAATATCGTGTATTTTTTTTTAGCTTTTCTAAGATTTTTTTTTTCCTAAATTCAGTATATTTACCTTCTTTCATAAATTTTGTTTGACAGACATCCTTATATTTTTTCCATGGTATCTCCATGACACACTGACCAACTGGTAGCTTTGTATATTTTTAAATACTCCTATAACTTTCTTTTTAATTCAGGAAAATATAGAAATACAAGCTAAAATCCATCCCTAAGATGCAAGGAAATTTTAAAATTGCTCTTAAGTGCACTGCTGATTCAAGGCCTTAATATTATTGGGAAGAAATATTAGTGGAAAAGCTCTGGATAATGCTATACATAAATGAGACATTTCACAAATAAATATTTTTAGCCCTCTCATATTTTCAATTTCTTCTCTCTAAGCTTCTTATTGAACATTAAATTCCTTCAAGCTCTAGAATACCCTGGAAATCAATGTCATGTTACAGGTAGTGTGAGCCAGAATATTCTGTGTAGATTTTAATTATTCTTTTTATTAGAGTTTGGATTTAGAAATTAAAACCCATGGTGATATAGACTTCCTTGTAATTAGATTTAGTAATTGGAATTTCTTTCATAGTGCACTGTGCCTATGTTTTTAAGGAAGAGCAATATTTTATACATAGTGATATTCAATACTTATCAATTTTCCAACATTTCCTTTTGGCTCTCTCTACTGAAACTTCCCAACATAATCACTCTGCTGTTATTATGGCAATACCCATCACTTTTTACAGGTCAAGGGGTTTTGCCATAATAACTTTCCTTCCATTTCTCTAACTGCAATTTCCTGATGACTCAAAAGTGACTTTGTGTGATGGGGTTATGTTTCTGATGAAGGTACAGCACAAACCAAACAGAGCTATGGAAATTTGCTACAGCAAATTTGACTTTTCAGAAGAGTGAGGTCTAATGTCACAAACAGCTCTCCTGTCACATCCTTCCAAACCTGTTTTTTGAATACTTTTGGTTGTTTATTTCTGAGGCTCAGGTGGCTGCTCTCTGGGTCATCACTTAATATGAGATTGCCTGAAGAGAATGGGCTAAATCATTAACTATTTTGTAAATATGTTAAGTATGCAGCTCAGAAGTAAAACTGGGTATTAACAGCTGTCTAACATGCACCTTTTACAAATAATCCCTTCATGCTGACAGCTGGAATTTCCTGGTTTTGAGGACAAACATCTTTCCTCTCATGGGGAATAACTAATTTAAAATATCTCTTCAATCATTCATCATTATCCAAGGATTCTCTAGTGATGAAGGTCATCTGCACAGGGCCAGCATTTGAGCATAGTCACAGTAAGCTAAAAAAAAAAAATGAACCAACTTATTTTCTACAAGTATCTCTGGGATGTGCTCATTGCCCTGATTTTGGAACTTCCATGCTTAAAGATATTAATATCCAGCACTTTGTTTTCATTATTTAAGATATAAGAAACAATAGTCAAATTCAAATCTATATTCAGGTTTTGATCAGCTGGCCCTAGAAATTTGAAGTGATGGATAAAATGTCCATTTTGTATTCCATGTTTATTGTGCGGATCAGCTGATTTATCAAAATAGCATCAATGGGTAAATTGTAACAGTTTCATACTTGGTTCCAATATTCTTCTGCCTTTGCTTCTCTTTTTAATATATTCTTGTAGATAATGCCTCATTTTCATTATAGCAGCGAATTATTGAAACATATAAACCCCTGCAAGTAATTTTTTATAATGAGTTTTTTAACCTTTGATGCAGTATTCCAAACTTTCTCGAAGAAAACACAAGTGGAGGGAATAAGGCTTCATCATAATAGAAAGCATTGAACAATAAACCAAGAACTCCATGGCTGAACAGACAGCAGAGTATGGCAAAATTAGGAGACAGCTGGCACAGAAGCAAAACTGAGCACTGCAAGTTATTTTCCACAGTTTTTTTATCAGTATTATTCTAAAGTTTAAATAACCACTCCAGGGTGAAATTCAGATGAATTTAGCCTAGAAGGAACGCAAATGTTTTTGTTTTTTTTTTTTGCTGTCATTCAGATGTTCTACTAGAATTTCACTATAATAAGGGGTTGTCCTCTATCTAAATGGCAAAACTTCTGATGTGAAGGATGCTTGGATGTTGGTCACAGCTAAGAGGGGGATGGCTAGAGAACCTATCTCAGCAAGCAGCAGCTTACATCAGCAAATGCAACCCAACCGGCCAAGGAAAACAGAAGAAATACAGGAAAAGGCTGAGGGAGCTTGTTTATTCAAATGAGAGTGGAGAATAAGGAGGAGACTTTTGTCTTCAGATACTTAACAAAGAGCTGTAGAGATGAAAGAGCAAGGTTCCTCTCGGAATCACATAGTAAAGAGGCTGTGAAAACAAGCTGAAAAAAAGGTGATTCTGGTTAAATATAAGGAGAAAGGGGGAAAATCACAATGAGAGTGTCTGAACATAGAAACAGGAACCCAGAAAAGATGAGTGAAGTGATTTAACATATACACTGGCACTTCTAGTGAGAAGGTAGACTGGACAATCTCAGAGTTCCCTTCCAAGCTGTTGTTTTATGGGCATGGGAGAGGGTTTGTATGAACAATATAACTGTGCACATGATTGTTTCCCAATGTCAAGTTTGAGCCCTAGTTTTCTCTTACTTGTATCATAGACATAGTCTGTAATTCTGCCAGTGTATGATAATCATCAGTAACACCTGCAGTGGTATGACATACATATTTACCCTGCTTTAATATTTCTACCCAGCCCACATCACCCATCTATAAGGAACAGGTGATTTCAATTAGATCAAACTCTTCAGGCATGTTGTCAAAATATTCAAGGGTAATTTAAATTTTGTAGGACGGATTATAATGACCGCTCCATAGGCCAAATGATGAAAGTACTTTTTACTCAGATTTACACACCAGTGCCTAGAATTGGTCAGTTGCTTTGTTTTGTGATGATCAGATCCTATTCTGTAGCCCTGCTTCTTACTAAGATACCTTGCTCACAGATTAATAGAAGCTGATGTTATTGAGCATCTACCCAGAGTCCGCAAGCATAATCAGGGAACAAAAATAGTTTCAATCAGCAGACAAGCAATTGTGATTCCTTGAAAGCCTCTAGATCAACCATAACTGAGATTTCTGCTTTCAGGATCATTGTTTTTCCCCATTATATGCACTGAAATTAATGTTTTCTGAAAGCAAATAAAAGTAAAATTAAATATTTTCTCATACAAATGATAATTGGGCACTTGTCTGATAAGATGGTTTTATTTAAACAAAATGTACTCTTGTAACACTGCATTTCCGATTCTACAATCCCGTAATCTTCAGGCTGCTTCTCTTCTCCAAGTCATCATAATTAAAGGCAGGTGTTCAATTTAGCCACCAGAAGGGATGAGTTAATGCTGTAATTATTAGCTGTAAAAGACTTCTAATTAGAATTATAAAGTATTTAGTTGTAAAAATGCAGGTAGATGCTCATAAAAGGTGTTTTTTTTTTTTTTTTTTTAGTACATAAACACCTATCTCCAATAAAACAAGAAGGACTTCAGCTCCTAAGTATATTCAAAATGTCATTAAGAGCTTATTTATGTCTCAGGGCAATAATTTAAAATGTTCCTTTGTATGAGATTCAGATTTAAATTATTATCCAAGCTTGCTGGTAACAAAGATGTATTACTAATAAGAGCTAAACATCCTCCTTTGTTACTAACAGAATGGAAAGCATTGTATTGTGTTGCAGCATTTTATCCTGCTTTTCTATTTTCAAGTAGAAAACAGAAGTATTTTTTGAATAATTCTGACCTAAAGACCTTGTTATTAACAATGCGAAACATTTAGTAGACACAGATTTTTCTTTATTCTCAATAGATACTCAACACTATATTCTAAACAATATTTAATTTCTGCCTTCAGCCTGCACTAGCAGGTTCTATATCTTGTAAGTAGCTGCCTATTGCTTCATTCTTCAGGTTTTATGAATTGATCCCAAATTTGTGCAAAACATATCATGGTTTTTTGGCCTATTTTTTTGCTGTTGAAAAATGCAAAATTATCAACACAGTATAAAGAAGTGCCCTATAACAATATCTATATAATGAACTCCTCTAAATTAGCCATTAATACTCACAAAAGAGAACTTGGAACTTCTATAGGAGTTTCTTTTAAAGGCTGATGTAGTAGACTGGGTCTACTTTGGGGTTGCTCTGACCAAGCCTGGGGCGCTTGGAGAGCTTTCTGAGGGTGGACTACACCTTCAGACCCACTGGGTTCTCCAACCTCCATCGGCCGAGCTGATCACACTCAGAGGGGGACAGGCAAGACACCGGTCTCTGGTGCTTTGAGGAAGTTGCCTTCCCTCAAGCGTCCTCCAGCGCAAGATGAACCACACCGGGCAAGGAGCGAAGGGTGTGGGAGGGGGTCTCCCAAGCTCTCTTTATTCGGGGTGAAAGGAAGAGTCCATGCAGAAACAAGCACAAAGAGCTCACAGGACAGAGAGCCCCCAAGTATCTTTGTGCACGGGATTTTAACCGGGGGGAAACTGGGAGGGGTTATAGGGTTACAGCCAATGGGGACATCTCAGGGGAGGGGCTCGGTAGAACAGGAACAAATCGCAGGGTCCAGGGGGAGGGTACAAAATACAACAACCAATGGGTAACCGAATGTGACAGAACTTTCTAGAGCCGAGAGAGGGCTTAACCAGATGTTGCCGCCCTCTCTCTGCCCAATGGGCGGGGCTAGACTGCTGCTTCAGAGTCCTCCTCCCAGGAGGCGTTGTCCGAGGGGGCAGGGCTTGAGGCAGGGAGCGCCCGAATATTTTGGGGCCTCCCCTCCACAGGCTGGTATCAGTCTTGGGTAAGACAAATAGAATATTGAACTGTGACTAAAAAAAGAGTATAGAACAAACGGTTGTCTGTATTTCATTAGATGGTTCCTTCCATGAATTTTTAATGACACAAGTACTTGTCATATTATCACAATAAAAATATAATATATAGAAGAATACTGAGAATAATGACATGGAGGATCAGAGGAATGGGATATCTTGCATGAAGAAAAATTGTAAAGAATTTTCCCATTGAAAAAAAGGTGATGAAAATTAGGATCATAAATGAGGTCCACAGAACAGAAGACAATATAGGCGTATCACTTCTCAGGATGAGTGAAGTCTACCCTTCACCTTTGAAACTACAGACAATTTCTATAAGTGGATCTTAAAACTTACATTTAACAATACTGTATTGAAACAATAACAGCTCTACCTACCATCTGTAATCTGCTAAAAGAACTACTTGAGATTTTAATGCGAGTTTATATTTTTCTATCCATAAATAAATGGAAGAACACTTTGAGCAACTGCAGATCCTTTTTCCTCTCTTTATTTATCCACTCTCCTCATAACTTCTAAAATGCCTTTCTGACAAGTACATACTCATTGTTTAAAGTAACCTTTCTCTTTTTAAAATCTAAAATAGAATCATGGAATGAAAGAATCATTTATGTTGGATAAGACCTTTAAGGTCATCAAGTCAAACTGTTAATCCAGCTTGTCAAATCTACCACTAAACGACATCCCTAAGTGATAGTTTTAAATACCTTCATGGACAGTAACTCTACCACTCCCCTGGGCAGCCTGTTCCAATGCTTGACAAGTCTTTGAGCGAAGAAAGTTTTCATCAGCCTTCTATAAATGGAAGAGTTTGTTTTCCTGTGTACAGCTAAACTCAGGTAGTAAGAAGGACACTGTGTTCTTCCAGTTCTCTGCATTTTCCTGCCCTTTTTTCCCAATTTTTTTATAGTCAGGGGCAATTTTGCTGAACCAAAAGGAAAGCTTTGAGAACTCTACTTATATCTTCTCCAGAATGATTATGGATATATCATGATAATTTCAATGTGGATTAACAGATATATACATTGGTATCAATTAGTACCTCTTTTGTTTGAGTAATTCTTATTGAAGAACATAACTCTTCACAAAGCTGACCCAATTCAGCCTTTTTTTGCCCTGAGGCAAACAGGGGATAACCAAGTAGCTTCAAAGTAATAGGAGCAGTACCGAAACAGAACTATGGTGTTTAGACAGAGGGAAACAGGTGTTCCTATTCATAATCTTCTCTTATACATAACAATAAAGTGATAATTAATAAAGGAGCCCTGACTTGGGATGGGAAAAGCAAACCAAAAAGCTACTGCTTTGCCTACTTAATCTTTCAGACATGAACCTTTTTTCAAACAGTTTTCATTTTTTACTGGGGAGTTTTCTGCTGTGCTTTCCAGTTCTGACCCAAACCAATTAAATCAGACAGTTTATTTCATGGTTTTTTTGTTCCAAGAAAAGCAAGAAAACTGGATGTGTGTTCACCCCATCTTTTTTCTTCTAACTTTTCTGATTTTTACGAATTAATATTTTTCTACTTTGTTCAGTGGAATAACAGTGAGAAAAGCTAAGGGCTTTTGACTTCTTTATTAAACTTTATACTTTGTAGTTCACTAATCCAGAAAATATACAAACAGTCTGAAATATTTTCTTCCTAATAGAAGCTTCACAAAAGAAACAAAAAATTGATAAAATCGATTCTGTACTAGTTGTGATAATGTAATAGTGATGCATTCTATGTTGCTCAAGACATTTAAGTACACTAGAAAATGAAACACAAAAACACACCTAGATTTGCCCTGCATTCTTTCAAAATATAATACTACTGACCTTCCATGAAATCCTTACTTGTGTTCATGAGCTGCTGTTTCCATGAAAAGCCTCATTCAAACACCAGTTCTGTTGTATGAGTGAGTGGTCTGCAGCATAGATGAAAGAAAGGCAAAAATGCACAGCTCATTTGTAAATATCAAGATCATACACACATCAATTTGTGCAGCCGTGGGATTTGAAAACAGCTTCATTCATTTCAATTTCCTATTAGTGAAATCGGAGAATTTGTCAAAGGTAATTGCTAGATGAATATTACCTATTTTGGACTTGAGAACATGTATAAAGGTCTAATAAAAACAAGTTCACAATAATTTCAGTAATTAAAATTATATTTGTCTGCTCACCAGGAAAAAGATTAAGTGCAGACAGTTAAAACCTATAAACTTATAACTTGCTTACAGGTTTTTGAATGGTGAAATTTTGTTTCAGTTTTCAGTGATGACTATGAAAAATAAAGACGTTTGATTGTGCTGGTTTTGGCTGGAGTAGAATTAATGTTCTACATAGTAGCCAATATGGGGCTGTATTTTGAATTTCTGCTGGAAACAGTTTTGATAACACAGGGGGAGTTTTGCTATTGCTGAGCAGTGCTCACACAGAGCCAAGGCCTTTGCTGCTCCTCTCCCAGCCCAGCACAAGGAATTGGGAGGGGACATAGCCAGGACAGCTGATCCTGACTGACCCAAAGGATATCCCAGACCACGGGGTGTCATGCTCAGCATGTAAAGCTAGGGGGGAAGAAGTAAGGCAGGGATGTTTGTAGGGATGGTGTTTGTCTTCCCAGGTCACCGTTGCACATGATGGAAACGTACTGACCTGGGCATAGCTGAACACCTGCCTGGCCAATAGCAGTGGGCAATTAATTCCTTTTCTTTACCTAATAAACTGCCTTTATCTCAGCCTATAAGTTTTCTCACTTTTACCCTTTTGATTCTCCTCTCCATCCCCCTGGGGGAGTGAGTGAGGAGCTGGGTGGAGGTTAGTTGTAAATTTGGGTTAAACCGTGATATAAAGAAAGAAAGTTGGATTTTCTATGCTATCTACTTCTTCACTAAGCCTCTTAGAACAGAAAAATAAAAGCACAAATCATTAATGAAGTTGTATGAAAGCCTAATAAATTCTTTTTTTGCCTTAAAGACCATAACTTATGTTCTGACCAGGGCAGACTGTTCAAGGTGTACCAAACACTACGCCGGGATACAGTACAGACTTTCTTATATTACATGTGTTACATTAGCTGTACAGGGATGGCAAAGAGTGCATGTTTCTGTGGTCTAATGCACAGATAAAAACTGTCCGGGGCTAAGAGCATAAGCATGAGTTTAAGAGCACATGCATAACACTTCTGATTCATAAGGTTGTCGAGGCATTCAAGACATAGGCTATTGAAAATTGAGGCTGTTGAACTATTGTCTTCTAATGGATTTTTTTTGGAGCTGAATTCTGGGCTTGATGGGAATTTGGCTTAACGCAACACAATTTTTTTTTTTCTCTATGTTTGTGTATTTTTGTTTTCATAAAATAAGCTAAACATATTTTTCAGAGCAAGGAGTGACAGTCTATCCAGCTAAATCAGAATCTCTTTAAATTGAATGGTCATGATTCGTCTCGTTTCACTGCAGAAATCTCCAGTGTGAATGTCTACGTCAGAGCTAGTAATCCACATCTTATTCTCAGTGGAGACAAAGAGCCACTTTCAGGCTGTGATTCAGTGTATCTCAAGGTAGATATCTAAAATCCATTATATCATAAAACAACATTAACTGCCAATGCTGTGAAATAAATCCACAGCAATGCCCTAACAGGATGCTTACTGTAACATGGTTTTCACGTGTCCTTTTGACCCCTCATGTGAAATCACTGGGATCCAATCAAAAATTTTCATCTAAGAATTCATTTCCCTTACACATTCCTTCAGAACTCTTTAAAGGAAAGGTAAGAGGCAAAACGGCTGTCAAAACTTTATTTTACTCATTTGACAGGTCATTAATTAGCATACTTTACCTTTATTTACTTTTATTTTAACTGAAATAATTTCAATTTCAGTATTTAAAGATACATAAGTAGTGCCCAGCTGGGAGGCACCATTTAGACCTGTATTTGGTATTTCAATGTAGCCTGATATTTCCTTATTATTTTTTTTTTCACTATATAACTTTTGTTCCAATACTTCTCTTCATCTTGATGACAAATATACCGCGTGGCAGTTCACACACACACAGACTCACAAATCCACACAGGCGCTCACACAAATTTCAGTGTTTGACACGGGACAGTCAAGTGAGGTGAAGTGTTCTTGTAGAAGCAAAGAATTTTAGAATCGTTTGGGTTTGAAGGGACCTTAAAGATCACCTGGTTTCAATGCCCTGCCTTGGGCAGGGACACCTTCCACTAGACCAGGTTTCTCAAAGCCCTATCCAATCCATCCTTCAACACTTCCAGGGATGGAGCAGGTTCTCTGAGCAACCTGTTCCAGGGCCTCACCATCCTCATAATAAATCTTGTAACTAGATTAGAGGCAAATTCTGCCAGAGAAAGCCAAGACTCTAAGGTAAGACACTGGGCCATGAAGTTTATTAACCACAGAATCCAAACTTGAATGTTTTTTAACTTTTTTTTTCCCTACTGAAATAATAGTCGTGTGTGAAAAAGTCCTTTGTAACCACCTTCAAGAGATTTTCTAAACTGCCTCCTCTTTTCATCATCCAGGTCCCCCATTACTAGCTTGTAAGGAATATTTCACAAAACCATCTATGAATTCAGTGTAGAAGGCAGTGCCAGTCCCTTCTGGAAACAGCTGTACACTGCCAGATATGTGTCTTTCTTCTACATTGTGAAACATCTGTAGGTTCTCACTTTAGTGAACATAAAGGGTGTAACAATGTGAGGTGATGCATCTGATGGAAACATCTTGTAACACATTAAATCCATCTGAGAAACCTTGCCTAACATTGAGTGGGATAGGAGGGGTAACAACAGAAAACACCAAAAAGGCAAACCAAAGGAAAACCTAAGGAAAGCCTTCCTTGCAGCTACTACATTTCTGTTCCTTTAATGTAAACGCAGAAAAGATTCAAGAGGGCAGGCAATGTCAGTTGTAACTCTGCTTTTTCCAGTTTCCCACAAAAGCATTTCCCTGAGCTAAGATGCTATTCTAAAAGTCAAACCTGGAGATTAGTTGTTACACAGGCCTTGTAAAATCAGTGAAGAGAAACATACACCTGAAACCCCCTAATTTATTACATCTCAGAAATTCTACCGTGCACTGAACCAGCCTGTATGGTGTCATTTGTGCTGTGCTACAGCAGTCACTTCTGTGTTCTTTGTAAGGTGCTTTACGCGCATGATCCATTTTGCCCCCCTGAAGGATCTCCTTCAGCAAATGTTTTGTCATATTTGATCTTTGATTTTTTTTTTCCTAATAACTCCTTCATTATTGAGATATTTCAGCTGAGGAATGGTTAATCCATCCATGAAACACTATCACTGTCTCGTTATCAGTGTCTCGGTAGTGGATAGTTGTAAGCAGGATTTCATGGTACGTAAACATAACTAAATGGTGGAGCTAAATTATCTAATAGCTGATATTGGAAATAAAGGGAAAAAATAGAATGAAATGCAGCAAAACAGAAAAAAAAAAGAGTGAAAAAGCAAGCAGCCGTATGGTTACTGAAACTTATTAAGGCAGTCTGATGTCCCATTGCTAGATGATCCATTTTTAAGTGATTTTTTTCCGTAAGTAGTGAAGTCAGAAGCAGCTGAAATTTTTGTATTCGTAAGAATTTGTGCTGCTGCAGATGATCTGGAGACTAAGAAACTTGTGCTAATGTCTGAGCCTCAGCTTGGCCATTTTTAGGTCTCTTTTATCTCCCCTAGCTCCTGCTTATCTTCAGCTTCTCGTCCATTCACTCAGCTTTGTCTGGAAGTGGTAGGCAGGCTTTGAATGTATCAAAACTAAATGAACATTTGAATAGGAAGAATCCCCTTTTTTTAGCAACTTTTCTTCAGGAAGCTTAGCTAAAAATGGTTACATCATCTGAAATTTCTTTTATATGCTTTTCTGTAGAAAGCTATCACCAGAAATTGCACCTCTGAGTGCAATTGTAAATTCTAAGTCTTAGTAATTTCCTAAAATTATTTGAGGATCCTGCTCCAGTATTCCACAAATAGCTCAATGGCCATGTGAAATATTTTTGTCCCAGGGTTGTTAAAAACATTAATAGTTTATGTATGGACACTTCTGAACAATTCCAAATCTTATTAAAACAAAGCCTGTACCCTGCTTACTGTTTAGAATATAGGAATATTCTACTGAGTGAGAACAAAGATATATTGATGGGAACTCCTCTAGTCATTCTAACTTTCCTTTAGACAAAAAAGCTACTGCTACTGGAAAAGACACAAGATCCTTCATTACCCAAGTAAAAAAAACCCCAAACTTAGTCAATTGGTAGTGTTCAATGAACTTTCTCCCATGGATCCAATAGTGTTTAAGAGGTTTTCCTCATTTACTGGAAGGCTGCTATCTCATGCTTTCTTTCTTGTAATGTAGGATCTATGCTCTAGCTCCTAATAACCTGCTGTACACCATGTAAGTGTCACAGAGGAATGTCTAAATCTCAAAGCAGGATGCCATGTATATACTGGGTTGTACCTGAACTGGTGGCTACAATCAGTGCCAGAACTGGTTTGGAGTACTTCCCTCATGGCATGCTGTGAGTGGCCTTGCCCTTAATGGGTCTCTAGCATAGAAAAGTAAAACAAATTTATTTTTTCACTCTTGCATTCTATTCTAAGAATAATTACAGTTCCACTTTGGAGATGTACCTTTTTCTTTAGTATAGCACAGTTGACTTCTGACTAATCAAGCCTCATGCTTTATGACTTGTCATTTGCAGTGCCATCTCAACTGGCAGCAAAAAACATTCTATTAAAATGTTTATATGAAACATGGCAACTAGTGTTTATAGAAAATATTTCCAAATGTACAAAAATTAGGCAAATTAGGTATTAGTGGAGAAATATGATAAAAGAACCAGCTGAAAGTTAGAATGTGCACCATTCAGTCAAGCTATTGCATCTGGGAATAATATGAATCTTTCTGGAATTGTTCCTGTTAGGGCTCTGCCTATTTGTCTGTCTCTTTATAAGACCTAGCGCTATGATTCCTTAAGATTTTGAAAACGAAAATAGTTGCAATGAATATGAAAGACAATATTCAAGTTCATTTGTAATATATGGGTAAATAGTGGGAAGATGCATACCTGACATTTATATAGTTTTTGTAGTTATAGCCAACATGCTAATGTTTAAACCACCATTCTCTCTTCTCTCAATCATTTTACTTTGCTCAGCTGAAGCAAAGTACTGAGTTAATCGGTTGCAGATCTTTTTTGGTACAGACAGCTTTAAAGTTCTTCTAAGAGAATGGGATGAACACACTTAAAGCAAAATAACTTCTTCTAATAAAATCTAATAATATCTAATCTAAATCAACCCTCCTTCATCTTAGGGCCATTTCCCCTTGTCCTTGTAAAAAGTCCCTCTGCAGCCTTTTTGTAGCCCCTTTTAGGTACTGGAAGGCTGCAATGAGCTCTGTCCAAAGCCTTCTCTTCTCCAGACTGAACATCCACAACTGTCTCACCCTGTCAATGGAACGCAGAAGATAATGTGGAGGTGATAATCCCTTCCTAAACTACACTGATTAGAGATTATGTAAAGAAGAGCAACAGAATTATTAGTATGATGGCAATGACTTAAGAAGCAAAAATAATAGAACTAAACATCTGTGGTTTACCTTCACCAGATGCACCGTCTAATTGTGTGCAAACATCTGAAAAGTATAAACAGCAAGGAACAACTCACACAGACGTTGTGTGAGGGTGAGAGCAGGTGCAGTACAGCCCATGAAACATGGGTGAACCACAGGAAGGGCCATGATTTACTCAGTCCTGTATTTTTTCTCTTTTTTCTTATTCTTCCAGTTTTATGTTCTGTCCAATATAGCTAAAGATTTTATACTAATTTCTCAGAGTGCTGGAGGCTGTTTTTGAGTCATTTCATAGCTTGTTGCATTGAGCTCCTTGGTTTGTTTCGGAAATGTATTGTATAAAAATTATATTTCATTTCAGATGATAGAATTTTTTTTTCCTTTATATGTTCCTTTGGTATTACATGAAGAAGTAAACAGAAATCCTCAGTTGACTTGCACATCATCTCTGATTTAATATGCCCCTGTGACATCAATTATTACTTAACTCTGAAATTAAACAGCCCTGATTTGTTTCATCTCTCCTCCCATGGCAGTCTTTTCACGCCTTTAATAGTTTGCATTGCCCTACTACAGACTTCTTTTATTTCTGTTTTTTCTTTCTTTGAGATGGTATGACCAGAACTGAGCACAAGATTCAAGGGAGGGCGTGCTACCAATTTATATAATGGCATAATAATAGTTTATGAATTTAGGACATTGCTGGACTCACTGCATATACTTACTGCAGAATTCTGATCAGTTCACTAAATTCAGGGGATGATTCTTATCCTATTAAGCTTTCAGAGGAGCACAATTGAAAGGCTAAGGGTCTCCTTCTCTTTTTTTATTTTTCCTTTTCTTTTTCTTCTTAGCTTCTGTCGTGCTATGTTTTAGATTTATGCTGAAAACAGTGTTGATAACAGGGATGCTTTCTTTATTGTTGAGCAGTGCTTAGACACCAGTAAGCCTTTTTCTGCTTCTCACCCCATCCCACCAGTGAGGAGACTGGGGGTGCACAAGCTGGGATGGGACACAGCTGGGACAGCTGACCCCAGCTGATTATATATATATATACACACACACATATATATATATATATGTATATATATAATCATCTTAAACCATATCACATTGTTCTCAACAATAAAAATTGGTAGGAGAAGAAGGAAGGAGGTGGGGGACGTTTGTAGTGATGGTGCTTGCCTCTCCAAGTCATCGCTGCGTGTGATGGAGCTTTGAC
The DNA here is from genome assembly GCA_013397775.1 of Eulacestoma nigropectus. NCBI lineage: Eukaryota > Metazoa > Chordata > Aves > Passeriformes > Eulacestoma > Eulacestoma nigropectus. The sequence goes on from VZTE01005755.1 coordinate 6,436,713, forward strand.
GTCCTAGAAGTGGCGGAACATCTGCCTGCCCATGGAAAGTGATAAGCATGAGTTCTTCGTTTTGCTTTGCTTACACATATGGCTTTAGCTTTACCTACGAAGCTGTCTTTACATCAACCCATGAGTTTTTTCAGTTTTACCCTTCTGATTCTCTCCCCCATCCTACTGGGGAGCAAGTGGCAGTGTGGGGGTCAGCTGCCCCATAAGCTTAAACCAGAATGGGAACAGTACGTTTGATGCACTTCAGGACAGAGGTAATGCTTGCATTGAGTTCTCTTATATAACCCAGAAGACCTGTGGATTGGTGAACTCCATAAATTAGAACAGATCCTAGTTATTCAGTGATGCTACTGTGTCTTCTCTTTTATAGCCAGTCAAGAAAAGGCAGTTTTCAGAGTATTTCATACCTTGTTGCAGTGGATGACTGCCTGTTTCAGTCTCTTTGGACTAGTTGTAATGTACTTGTACACACACAACATATACTGTGACTATCCCTTAAGATAATTCTTCAGATTCCAAGGGAAGCAAGATAAATATGGTTTTATCTTCATTCTGTACCTGCATACCTTGAGTTCCGGAAATTATTGACCTGATATGTTGACCCTTCAGTGGCAGAAGACAAACTCTTTCTTCAATAGTGGAAAACCTAAGACACCACGAGTCCAGAAAGCACCATGTCATAGTCTCTGAGAAGAAAAACAATTCTGATGACCTTGTAGCTCCTCTGTAGAAAACTGAATTCTGACTGGCCAAGATCAAGTACAATTTTACCAAACTTGTGTGTTCTTGTAGCAGATATCTGGGTTCTAATTCTCCTTATTCATACACTGAAAAGGAGGGTGGAAATTTGGCTTGCATCTCAATTTACGCTCATTACTAATGGAGATATGATGATAAAAAGAGGCGACACAAGAATTCAAAAATAATTTGTGCATAATTAAGAAAGAACCTGCATATTCTTTAAATTACAGATGAAGTATCATTGTTGCTAGGCAACAATAGTTCATGAAAGTTCAACTTCTACTTAAGACAGTTAAAAACGTAATAAACATAAAGCAGTTTCAGGTATATCCTTAAATGAAGAGCAACACAAAGCAAAGGATTTCTATGTCATTCTATCAGTGTGAGGACAAAGTTTGACCCTTTTATCCATAAAATGAAAATTAAACCTGTCTATTATGTAACATAAACCCTGATTCTGCCATCAGCAGTTCATATAATTTGGTGGTAAAGCCTTCTGAACACTTGAGTTTCCCAAAATTGTTATGAGATGTTGTGAATTTCAAAACCACACCAATGCTTTTCTTTTAAATAAATTCTCAGCTTAACAAATGAAATAATGCCTTGGCAGCATCCAAAGATCTCTCAACAACTGGAAAACCCTGAAGCAAAAGTAGAATAGCAGTACAAGATTTAATAAAACAGTTACTGTTCTCAGAGACAGGTGTATAATGTGATAACTACACGTACAGAAATCTGAACTTTCCAAGAGATTTTCTGTCTGCCATTCATCCAGTTAAAACACAATCACAACTTACATGAGAATGCAACAACCTGGTCTTTACTCTAGATTTTGTCTTGGATTATTGGAGCAAACCTAGATTCAAGCTAGAACAACACAGGCATAGGTACTCCTTTTCTCCCTAATGTTTCCACTGGATGTTTTTTCTTCATTTGTTTCTTTCTAAAGTCAAGTATTTAGTTAGGATACCTGTTTCTAAAATTATTGGGTTTTATTCCCCAAAACGGTTGCCAAACCCAGCATTAGAAATGTTAATGTAAATGTTAATGAGGCACAATCAGCTCCTGACCATGCAGCAAAAAGATATAGAAAAGAGGAAGGAAAAATAAAAAGAACATTTTAAATCTGCCTTTGTACTTGACTGAAACAAACTGGACACTGCACAAGTAAAAACTCCAACAGATTATCTGAGATAAACTTTAGTATGTGAATTTTATGCACATAAGCCGGCCCCACCACTTGCATACTCATGCATGAATACGTATGTATACCTCGTCTATTGAATTTTTCACAAACCTGTCAAAGAGACTAATGCACAAAATTAGTTTAATAAATAGTATTGGTGATATCAATCAGAAGATTTTGGTACATAGTAAGGTGAAGATATAGCAGGACTAGGGTATACTGAGGGACGAATGGTCCTCCATCCTGATTTTTGAGAAATCAAAACTTTGATCTCTGAAAAATGTGGTATGCTCAAATTCTGTGGCCCAGGGTATTCTCCTTAAGTCAGTATAAGTCAGTTTTAAGGACAGACTTTTTAGCAGGGCCTGTTGTGAAAGGACAAGGGGAATGGGTTGAAACTAAGAGAGAGTAAATTCAGACTAGGTATAAGGAGTAAATTTTTTACAATGAGATGAAACCCTGGCACAGGTTGTACAGAATGTTGGTAGATCCTCCAACCTCGAAAATATTCAAAGCCAGTTAGAAGAGCGCTCTCAGCAGCTGGATCCCATTAAAGATGTACCTGCTCATTGCAGGTGGGTTGGACTAGATGATATTCAAAGGTCCCTTCCAACCCAAATCATTCTGTGATTCCATGATTTTATGATCATATGGACACAAAAGACCTCCACAGAATGGACACCAAGTATTAAGAGGAAATCCTTCAGTATTACATTCTTCATTCATGCCTGATGACTGTCTGAGCAGTCGTCCTCCTCATGGACAAGAAATCCAAACCATCTAATGGTGCCTATCTTCTCCCGTCAGCACCTCAGCTTCCTCCCACCTTTCTTCAGTGTTCTCCACACACCCGTATAGCTTATTCCAGCTCTACCACAGGCTGGGAAATATCCCAAGCTCCATCTCCATTTCTGCCACTCTCCTTCTATTGAGTGCCTGTCCTGCTCTCTTTATGCCTTTACTCCTCTACTGCAATGTCCTTGTCCAATATACACTGTGTATAGTCCTGAATCATGTTTGTGCTAATTGGTTACTACTTTGGTAGCTCATCCTGCTGCAGTTACAAGCAACTGAGCAAGACAGGAGTTGCACACATTTACATGAAGCAGATAAATGTGAATCACAAGCACCTTTGACTAACTCACATTACTGTAGTACCTATGAACCAGAAACCATGTGCTGCGTTTTAGGCACCTGCAGGTGTCATGGGGTAACATATAACTCCTGGACTCTGGGTCAAAAAGACCCAGTGAGAGACTTACAAAGCACATAGTGGATTAATATTTTTTTGAGAATCAGAATTTTTGCTGTTGATTTTTTGTTTTTCTTTTTTCAGGGTTTTTTTTGGTGTTGTGGGTTTGGATTTCTGGGTTGGTTGGTTCATTTTGGTTTTTTTGGTTTTTTTTTTGTGTATGTGGGAACATGTTGCTATTTACATATTAAAACAATAGAAAAAGACAAGCTATTTTGCTAACAATAAACAAAATTCTTAGTGGTACTATAATTCTCAATAAACTTTATATTTTATACTTCATGGAGTCCCATTCTGTCCCTAAATTTCTTTGAGAATATTTCTTTAAAATTCTTAAATGTCCTTTTTGTAAAACTTGCTTATATTTTTCTGGAGAATATTGTTATTGGCAGGTGAATATTTGCACACAGCTGCAGTGAAGACATTTCCAATTTAAAATAAATGCTCTGCTTTCCTCAAGTCAGATTATTACGCATGAGTTTTCCTCCCTGATTTGACTAACAAACTTCTATAAATTTTTGGATGTCATATTTATGAATTGAAATCTGAAGTGCCGTTACTTAAAAGTGTCATCATTTAATTTTCAGGCATATTCAATTTCAGGATTTAATCTTTGTGATCATTTGACATAACAAATGAAACATCTAAGACATCTTTAAAAACTCAACTGGAGAAGAAACTTGAAAATCCTTCCCCTCAAAAAAAAAAAAAAAAAAGAAGAAAGAAAAGACCAGAAATAGATTTTAATCCATGGTGAAGGCTACTACTTGAATCCTGCACTGACTGGTACTACTCACAGACTCTGTTTTTTAACACTTGCAAACCAAAGGTATGAAAAATATGCCTATTTCCCATCTTTTAGATATCATTGAATTAATCGATACTAGTGCTTTTAAGGAACAGTGAGTTCTTGCATCTTCCTTTGCTTTTGTTACAGCAATATCCTAGTTTAACTGATACACTTTTATTCCCTTATAAAACTTTAAAATCCCTCTGTTTTCTGCCATCTGATACAAGGGATGGTAATTTACACTCTACTGCATTGAAACATTTTTGGCTGTCAAGTCGTTTCACCTTGGAGATTTCTTCTTCTTTTCTTCTTTTTATCCCTTATATGCATATGCTTCCATCCTCCTTCACAGCTACCTCCCTTAAAACCTCTGGCATTTCTGACTATTTTTCTTTCTTGAAGTTCAGGAGTTTTTTGGTTAGGTATTAATCCAGCCATCCTATATTTTGTACCTGAGCAGAAATTAGCTTATGTGATAAAAGAGCATCTTTGGACTCAATGACCAGTTTTTTTTTCCATCCTAAATGACTCTGAGATGTCTTTACTTGCAGGAACCTCTTATCTTCTGGCCTTGTCTTCCTCCTTCCTCTGATGTCACAACTTTTATGCCTTTATGAGCTATTGCTTTGTATTTCCAGCAACAATTTATTGCTCTTGCAGCATCAGAAAACAAATGTGACTATCCTGAAAAGTGGTGTAACAATAAAGACAACCTCAGCATGGCTGAAGATACAGCTCAAGAATACAGTCAATTTACCATTGTTAATCCCATTAAGTAGGCACCTCCTGATCGCTAGTAACACTTAGGGACTGCATTACACTTTGACTCAGGTAGCTCTGGTGAGCAACAAGCACTGTGACCCTATTAAGAGCAGCTTTCCAAAGGTGCACAGGCTTATTTTGAAGATGAAACAAGGTATATTGAAAATAGGAATGCTTTCATCTGCCAAAGTGTTTTGTCTGATACTACCTAAGAGCTGCAGTCAGAGAACAGTTATCTTATGTGCTCAGCTTTGTATGAAACCTATAATGAAGAGCTATTATCCAGTACAGAGCCAACAGAAAAATGCAACTAGAAGCCACAAAGGTGGAGAGAAAAAGGATGACTAGAGAACAAGAAATCAGTGAGGTAATACTCATTAGCATACCTTCCTTTTGTAGTCATCCTAGAAAAGCTCACTTCTCCAATATCTCAGGATAAAAGTTCTGGAAACATGATCTAAAAATTATGTCTTTTCAGTTTCAATTTTTGACTGCGCACAGTAACTCTTGTTACCTCATTAAAAGCAAAACCACCTATTTACAAGTGACCAAATACACACCAAGTTAATAATTTCTAGGGTGGTTATTTTGTGGGACAGCTAAACTAGAGCTGTGAATAACACATTTATCCCATAGCAATCAGCACTGAGATAAGAGTAAATTTTAGTTGCTACTGGTATGAACAAGCTTGATATGTTTTTGTATTTCTACAATGTGTAAGCAAAAGGACATATTCATAATCCAAATAAACCAAAAGGGTGGGAAAGCATCTTCCAGACTTACTGTTACGACATAACTCAGAGAATGAGGATCTGCCTAAATTTCAAAATGCTGTTGTAGCCATTCCTGCAGAATACCTCCTGCCAGTGCAAGATACTCACTAATCACAGTTCAGTCGCAAGTATGGTTTATCAAACTGAACACAGAACAGCAAATCTTGATTTAACCTATAGAAATGAGATACCTTGATACTTCGACCAAAAATGTAAATATAAATGAAATGACAGAATAATTGCAAGAGCTTCAATTATGATAATTAGACAGCATTCATGCTTCACTGATGCCACAATTATGCTGCTCTAACTATTCCAGCATCATAGCTAGGATACCACATCCTTCTTTCCTCAGTAATAAGTTAACTCTAAGGTTGGGCTGAATTCAGAATTTTTATTGTTATATTAATATTTTACTAAAATTATATTCTCAAGATATACTCTAGAAATTGCTACATTTCCAAACTTAACAAAAGTTTTGGGAGTTAATATAGAAAATATGGAAGCTTCAGGTAAAATTCAGGCTTCTCAAATCCAAATGAAGGTTTTAGCATGGTTTCGGTGGGATCTTCACCCTAGAAATTACAGGAATAGATTAGAGCAGGAAATTTTGTAGGAATCATAGCCTTTGAATAATATAAATGCTTTGAGTCTAATTCTATTTATTACTGCAGATGCTGTGTAAATAAGGTCCATCAACACCTTGACATGATCAAAGGATCTCTGTCACTTATGGGATTTGCCTTAAGGTGATCTAGTCTCAGAATAGATCTAAAAGCATTAATAATTGTGCTGCTATAGTTACACCTGAACTCATTATCTCTGCTGAAAGGTAGAGTTGATGGCATTAGTTAGTCCTGTGCCACACTGTCTTGGTGTTTGTCTCTGAGGTCTGAGCTAGAACTACAGACTCATAGAAGTATTTACCATGCTCAGAGTTATCTCAGAGGTTTTCACCAATGACTTTACCTCTGTTGCCCTATGCAGGTACGCCTAACAATGTCTCAGCTTATTATGACTGGTATGGTGGACTCACCCTGACATGACTTATGCTGCAGGAGGCAGGAATTTTGATATAGGCATTTGTTTAGTTGCAATCAGGACATAGTAATGATAATTTCATAGTAATTTCTCCTTTAATCACATCATTCAACATAGGACTAACCCCAACAACTCAGTGGAGGAAAGCAGATGCACATGAGGAGCAGAGCCTAAGAGAAAGAAATGAAGATTGCTGTTAGGTGAAAATAAAACTATTTAGAAATTCCTGAAAGCATTGACACACAGTCATGAGTTCAAATGGAAGGCCATCAAGCAAAAGAACCACAAGCTTGGTCTCTATGTAAACATCAATTACTCAAATAAAGGATTTCTATAAAGCGATAACCCTCTTTTTTTCCCCAGAAAGAAAATATAAATTACTTCTGGAGAAATATTTTTCTTATCAAGATTTAAGGCAAGCAACTATACCTTTTGATGTAATGTTTCCTGTGTAATGAACAAAGATATTCAACTGACAAGACCCTTTCAAATCATCTTTTCCTTTTCACTACTAAAACTTGTATTTTTACCACTATTTCTTGTCTTCTGATTCAGAGCAGTGTGAGACTTCTTTATTTACCTATATCTTATTAAAAGTATTTGAAAATGAATGTAGATGGAAGATGATGCATCTAATTCTGAGATCATTTGCAATGGTGAAATTCCAACTAAAGGTGGTACACCACGTAAAATCAGGCAACCTTGGAAATGTGGCTGAAATCTTCATATTTCAAAGAATTTGATGATCTTCTCTAATGTCTTGTCATTTCCCATAGAATTTCCTGCAGAATAAAAGAAACATCTGCTTCCTAACTATTATTTAAGATAGACAGAAAGTAGACACCAGTACTAGCTGTAGGGTAATCCAAGACTTTTTAAGAGTTTTCAAAATTACCCTGGAAAAAACAAAATAAAACAAAATAACAATTTCCTCCCCTTCAAATATTTTTCTATAAAATTATATTTAATAATATATATGTGTATATATGTGTATGTATATACATACAGGTACGTATCTGTGTAGAATTTAGACTGAGTATTCAAATATACCTTCATTAACATGCACAAAGTCTGTATTGTTCATCTCAAAATCTAAAGAACTGGTTTGCTTTTCAAAACTGCAGATTAAAATGCAAATTGACCTGCTCTTAGCTTTTGTAGTGCTTCATTTTGTGCAGTTCTAAGCAGTTACTGGTCAGACAACAAATGCAGCAGAACGTTGTTGGCCACTTTAGTACTAAATGATTCCTGACCTCCATGCTATGTGGCTGAGCTAAC
>VZTE01005755.1:6444608-6454906 GCA_013397775.1 Eulacestoma nigropectus
GGACTAGTTTAGAGGCGGTTGGGGGGGGTCGGGGGGGGAAATCTGAGGTTTATTATCAGGTTTTCTCTGGATGCTAAAGTGAGAAGCACTGCTTTTAACTGTACTATTCAGAGGGTGGGCATCAAACCTAACTTAGTTTTCTAACATCTTTTCAGAGAAAGACCTCTATTCTCTCTGGATCTATTCCCATTACCCAGAGGGGGTAAATCCTCTGGGCCAAGTGTTTCCAAACCTGTTATTTACATTATGTAGGGCTAACTAACAGACTGACCACTTCCCTACGACCTGGGTCTCCCTTGAAGCTCTAAACCCTCCACCCCAAAGCAGGCATGTGCCTGAAAGACAAGGACAGATATTTTCTAGTCTACCAGAGTGATGTTTTTATAGCCTTGTGCTCAGGTTTGTGTTTGAACATGCCTTTGAACTGTCCTGGCTTGGAAATGGCTGTGCGTGGGCTATCAGACCAGTGCTGAAGAACCCGTTGAGTGCACAGGGCAAGGCTGGCTTAGCTACCTCTACGATGCAAGACTTATGGAAAACCCTCTGTAGAACCATATCCAGGCTTCTTTTTTGGTAGAATTAATTACTTTATCCAAAATAATAATAATTTTAAAAAATAATTCTGGGAATACAGTTTAAAATACAGTGTACAATCAAGGAGCAAACCAGGGATGCACTTTGTTTAGCATCATGGCTGTACCTGTAGCTGTATGCTACTGCAGGATGGGAAAAATCATGCCCCAGGTATCCTTGTCCAGCTCTTCTGAATAGAAAGAAAACCCATACAATAGTTTTCAAGAAAGTATGTTTTCAGCGGCTGAAGTTCAGTGAGCTGAATCTCACTCGGTGTATTCATACTCATAGCAGCTGTTATGAAAACCTCTCTCCAGTCAAATCTACCTGCTTGTGCAGCTCAGCTGTAATCAGTTCAGCTAGCAGCTGAGGAAGAGGCTCAGTCTCCAGCTCATTAACCTCCCAGCAGTACATCCAGGAGTGGAGATGCTCCAGAAAGTGCTTACTGGGAAGTTTACCTTTCTGCTGTGAGTAACCCCACTGCTGCGTCTCATCCCTGTAACTCACACAAACCAAATATGTCTCATTTCAGTAGCCATAAATAAAGATATATGAATTTTTGTCCTTATTCCCTGTGGTCTTCTAGTGTTCCACATTTCTCAGAGGCTCCAACTCGTGGGATCAGTGATTTGGGTACCAGTCCATTTTGTAATTCACAACACCATGTCTCCCATTAAGGGAGCAAGAGGATGTAGGAAAGAAACCATTGGAGCATCTCACTATTTCCCATTTGAAACGTTCCTTGCTTTGCCTGTTAATCAGCAGAAAAACTTGCTGTCTCAAAGTGAAACTCATGGTTGTAAAGGAAATCCTCAAACACTTAATGGCAAAAGGAAGAAAGAACCCAAACATTTATGGTCATCTTCTGGGGTTTTGTTTATTTATTTCTTTATGGCAGACTGTCTAGAGCAGTTTAAAATTTTAGACTGAGGTGGTAATCACATTTTAATTGAATTATTTAAAGTGTGCAATTTGTCACATCTAGTAGTAATTTTAATTACTTAATAAATTGCTTTGGTGTCATGTTTGAATCTCATTTTCAGTACTGTATTTCTTAAAAATGTCTGAATTGATTAATATTAAAATGTAAGTGTTCAAATCAAGCAATTATTTAAGCAGTTAATGACTTAATGTGAGCTTAGAAATAAGACAAATGAATGTCAGCTAAACAGCATTAGAGTTTGACCCTGAATTCTTCACACAGTCAATATCTTAACTGTATTCAGCAAAACCATTCCTGGAAATTAATATGAGTTTGCATATTCAAGGAATGAAAGTTATCTACTCTAACTGCTTACTTATTTCTGAGTTCTGCATCTGAGAAAACATACAAATAAGTAGAAATATTTGGGGTTAATTGAAGAACTCCAGCTTTCCATGTAGGAGTTTTTAAAAAAGGATGAGGAATCTGAATTAGTTTTCATGTATCAATGGAAGGAATTACATTTGCAGACATTTGGTCATAGTTTCTGAGTTGTTTGTCAGGAAGATATTCCAGATATTCACAGCTTGTAGAGATAAAATTTGCCAAATTGCTTAATTTGATTTTCTGTATAGCTAAAGCTAGATAATACAAGCAACATAAAAATGATATTTCATCTTGTAAAGAAGAAACAAACACGTGCAGACATGAAACATTGATATGTTCACCTGCAGTAAGTAAATTCAGAGTAAAGAAGCAAAAAACCAGAACTGTAATTTCCAAGTCTAACATGCCTAACATCTAACTTATGGCATTATGCTGAAGTTCTCCGCAGAGAAGTTGAGCAAATTGAATGTACGATGAAAGTGGCCTTAAGCAACTACCTAGGGGAAGAAATTGATTGCCTAATTTTAACTAAAAGTCAAACAAATTAGTGCTGAAATCCTTAGGGACACTTAATGATCACATAGGGTTTGGGGTTACTTATTGGTAGCAAAGAAGACTTAGTGCATTTCCAAGCTTTCATTGTTTTTCTATTATATGCAGAACATTTGTTTTATCTCTATTAAGCTTCAGATTTCCTAGCATTAATCAGCTTCCACTTAACTAGTAATTAAGAGACAGAACAGTACAACACAATCTAAAAAGTCAGAGAGCTCTCTGTTTCTCACCTTGCTTCATTTTTTTATAGCTGTAAACATCCTTGATTCATGCCGAGGCAAGAACACAGCACAGGTGTGAACCAGGCTGTGCAGCTGGCAATAACTGAGGGCTCCCTTTCATCAGGATTTTAAGTGGTGGTCACCAATGCTGAGTTTATCACTGTTCAAAAGGAAGTGCTCTTAGCACAAAAAAAAACATAAAAAGAGGTTGAGGTAAACTTGAGCTACTCTCTGATGTCTAGACCAACTCTCCTCATTAACACAGCCTTCTTTCATGCTGTTCTTTGTCAGGGTTGTTCCTCCGGTAGCAATTCAATTGCCAGTAAGTCTGCAGGTGACACCAATCTGGGAGGGCAGTGAGCAAATAGACAGACTCAAGCTGTGGAGTGACCTGGTGGCAGCTGGGGCTGCAGGCAACATCCGGGAGATTCAATACCAATAAACATCTGTCTAAATACTTATGAGGAACTTGATATATGAACATCTGAGCACCTGTGGTACTGTGGGGTAAGTTGTACAGAATGAGAGGACTAATTGGTTTCTATTTCTGCCTAAAGAAATCTTGAGTTAATGGCATCATTGCTTCCAACTTCCTCCTAGCTACTACACTTCACCTCGGGTGAAAAATAACAGCAACAAAAAACCCACCCTGATGCCTCGAAATTGCCTTTCCAGGTCTGATGATTCTATTATCTTGGGAAATGCGTTGCCAGCCTAATCTTATGTTTTTCAGGTCTTTCTGTTCAAACGTGGCTCTTCCCACCTTCTGATAATACACTGTTGTTATTTTGACTTTCCTACAACCCTGTCTTTCTGTCTAAAAGGCATTTCTAGACAAATTAATGTCTTCATACTAAATTCTCTGCCACAATCTGTTTTTACAGTCATCTGACAAGCAATTGGCTCATTCTCTGTGAGGCATGCAGCAAATGTGTAGTTCCTTCATCCCAGAAGAAAAAGAAAGCAAGATATTTTAACTTCTGTATTGGGCCAGGACAGCACAAAAACCCCCTATTTTGTTCCTCCTTCCAAAATATTTTTATGAGTTTTGGTAAATCTTATAAATAAATTAAGTTTTGGATTTCTCTGTGGAAAGACTATACCCACACATACATATACTGATATATATGTTTGTATAGACTGGGTATAGATAATTGGATAAACATATATCCAATTGTATATCTGGTCAAATTTTGCCTCAAAGAATATATTTCATAATACATGGTTTAATAAATTTGAGGTGCTCAGACAGTGTTTATAACTCGTGTGAAAATCAAAATTTACCTATTCTTGCATGATGAGACTGTGGAATAAGGAATAAGACAGTAGAGGGGGGTCACGAGCTTAGAGAAAGGAAAACTGGGACATATAAAACCCCAGACTCTCCTTAACTAACAGTTCGTCCAAGACAGCAAGTTTGTTACTGTCTGCTTCACTAAGGAGAGAAAGCAAACCACTGGGTTTAATGCAGTCCAGTAGCGTTAAGTGACGCATCTGTGGTTTTGTTTTACCTTTCTTACTTGCTAGAGTCTGGAGATCAGGGGGAAAACAGCATTAAGGACACATATGGGTATTACATGGCTCCTTTGTGTGCAATTCCCTACTTTGCTGTATACTCCTGTATAACCTCAGGGAGGTGAGTCATAGCATTCACACTTTTAGAGTCATTTTAGACACTTTTCTAGGACTTCAGATCCCCTGACCTTGTAGAAGTTCATGTTTAGAAGTATATAAGTTATTCATTCAAGTTTAGTTTATTGCCTTTCTCTTTCTGCATATAATTAGTTGAAGCCATATAAATATTTAAGACTATCTATATAGAGAGATAGATACTCCATACAGATTACTTATAAAGAGTGATTCTAGTACCTAAAAGGAGCCTGGAGTAGAATTCAGACCCATGAATCAAACCACTATGTCAGTGAGCCTCTGAATTTCTGTTCAAGCAGGAGACCACATTATGAAATGATTAAGTCACTCAGCTGTGAGTAGGAGCCCAGTGTACTGATCCATCTGCTTAGGATAATTCACAGATTTTATTTGGAGGTCATTTCACAGCATAAATCATTAGATCAGAGATTTTAAAGGCCTCCTGCTCTTTGCAGAGTAGATGAAGGACCTTCAGGCTAGCCAACATGGCTAGTTCAGTTCAGCACATACCCTCAGGGGAGGAGCTGGCTCTCTGGACTGAGAGCAGACACAGATAGTCCATGTTCAGCCTCCAACAGAGCAAAGTTCAGACCTCCCTCTGTCAAGTGATGTTTCCCACTAACTGGCTGCAGAGCCCTGCATAGCACCAATGCACACATGTCTAGATACACACATGTCTAGATACTCCTGTGTAATGTCTGTAAACACCAGAGCTTTTGTGGTACTGCAGGAAAAGTCTGTACAACCACAGAGTCTTTTAGGTGAGAAAAGACCTTTAAGGTCGTTGAGTCCAGCCATCAACCAAGCACTGCCAATCCACCATTGCACCATGTTCCTCAGTGCCCCATCTAGACATCTTTTAAATACCTCCAGAAATTGTGACTCATCCAAATTGCATGTTTGAACAGCATGCATTAGCAAATCAGTCAAACTGAAATATGTACAGAAGGAGGTGACTAATGGTTTACTCTTGCTGCAACTCTGTTATGAAAGCACGGAATTAATGACATCACTGCTTCCAATATCCTGGCTGATATGTTTGATGTGCAATTGAAAAACCAACAACAAAAAATAAGAGAAAAAAATTTAAAAATGGGTGCCTTGAAACTGCCTTTCCCAGTTTGATGTGCCTGTCATATATGTAAGAAGCCTAGCTACCTAAGTGGCACCCAATATAATCATTCTGCTAAGGGCTCATATTCCTTTTTGATACTAAAACTCTTATGCTGATTGTCAAAAGTGGGAATCTTGACTTTACCCCATTACATCTCTTTACTTTGTAATCCTTAATAAGTAAAGAAGACAGAAGTATGCTTTCTTAAGCATCTGAGTTTTAATATATTTTTTAAAGTTCCTTTTCAGTTGTTTTTTGTGTATTTTTTGTTACTTCTGCTGTGTGTTTTATTGTTTTTTTCTTCCAAGTAAAATTGCTACTAATACCACATCAGTAAAAAAAATTACATGCAATCAAGCACAAGCTGGTTTAAAAAATAGATTTATGCTAAAATCACATCTTTTAAAATAAGCAATTCATTGATCTAATCAGTTTTTCTTTCATCTTTTCTACCCCTTACCATTAAAATAAGCAGGATTATTAAAGTGCATAAGCTTAGTCATTAGCAGACTGTTAAGATGCTGCAGTGATTGACATCTGTCTTTTTCTATATTAGCAGCTTAATCTGCTGGTATGGCCAATCAAAACAAAAATAGGTTGATTATTTGGTGAGTGCTTAGCTTGAACAGGTAATTTAACCTGCATGTATAATCAGAACACTGATACACTTTTAGAGATCACCCGACAGAATCAGTTCTGAAGGCTTTCAAGTTATTTTGCCATTGGATTTGAATCAGGTATGTGAGGTGAAAGTCATGGTAAAAACTTGTCACTATTTTGTTCCTAACCAATAGCTGCAATTCATTGTGTATGTATCTACATAAAACACCTTGAAAGAGGATGTGAAGTCTAGTTTTGTTCCATAAGTCTTCCAATTGCTCTCATTCCAAGAAAAAGAAAAAGGAGGAAAAAAAGGCATTTAATTGAAGTTTAATTTACCTTCAGAGTGATTCCTTGGAGCTACCTTATTGTGCTTGTATTTTCAATTCCAACCAAAATGACCTTACATTTTGTAAACAAGGTTTTTGAAGAAGGAAAGCAGTGTTTTTGTGCTAGTTCACTGCCAGCTGTACTGCCTTTCATCTTTTTTCTATTACAGAGCTTTTACAAAGAAAAAAACAACGATAGAATTTTTATAATTAACAGTACACCTTGACCTGCATCTCATGGTTAAAATATGTAAATCAGCAGCATGTCAGATAGAAGCGAACAATGCTGCAGTAAATTAGGAGCAGCAAACGTTTTCAAAAAGACTTCAAAACCTTTCCACAAAAGTAGCATGATAAAAACACTTGAGCCCTGAGTGCTCCTTAAACCAAACTATATGTAACACTCTTAAAATGGCTTTAAATGAAACTTAATTTAGTAGTAGTAGTAAAATCTCTATCCATTAGTGTTCCATGTTTCGTCTAACAACTGCAAATGCTTAGAAAGCATTGGTTGATTAAACTTTAGGAAACTGTCGGTATACTGCTGCACTGATATAAATTGAGGTGATGAGCACAGGACTACACGCAGGCAGAATATAGTGTACAAAGCTGCCATTTTTTTACCTAAGCCACTGAAACTGACTTGTGTGCTGATGTATAATCTAAGCTACTCTCTCTCCCCCAAATTAATTGGCTTAATACTCAAAAAAAAAAAAAAATCTGTTAATGATTTCCTTTACATTTAGAGGACCTGAGAATACACACATGGTAAATTGCCACAACTCCACAACTGTGTTGTTGTGGCATATTTAAACAGTTTAAAACATATTAGTCAGGAAAAAAAAAAAAAAGAATATTAGATTGCTGAAGAATTAATGTCAACAAGATTCCAAGAATGCCACTTTTCCATCCATAGCTGGAGACTACAAGGAGATCACTTAGAAATTCAGGGCATTGCCATAAACTCTCATGTTTAAAGTGGCCTGGGAAATAATAGTCACCTATAAGGCAGTAACTTGAGATTGTTTTTAAATCCAATTTTTTTTCATGTCAAAGCAGTATCAAAGTGATAACCATAGTCAATGATGACTACCCAGGTCATATCCCTGACCTGGGAATAGCTTTAGACTGAAAGAGAGTGGGTTTGGATATTAGTAAGAAATTCTTTTCTGTGAGGGTGGTGAGGCACTGGCACAGGTTGCCCAGAGAAGTTGTGGATGCCCCATCCCTGGAAGTGTTCAAGGCCAGTTTGGATGGGGTGCTGAGCACCTGGTGTAGTGGAAGGTGTCCCTGTCCATGGCAGGGGAGTTGGAACTGGATGATCTTTAAGGTCCCTTCCAAAACATTCTTTGATTCTATGATTCTGATTCAAGCATCAGAGTAAGTCCATTTAGATAGAAAAGTGAAAGGAAACTAAGCCAACAGGCATTAATCTGTATTTATAATGTGAGAGTAAAATTAATAAACTTTAATTAATCCTTGAAATGTACGTGGTTGGACACACAGATGCTTGGATCCAATGCTTTTTAACTAGTTCTTCTGAATAAACTGCCAGAGAGTGAAGTATAAAATTGTGTGTCTTTCCCAACTAAATTCATGGAGGTAACTAAGCATTTCATGGCTAAAGATGTAATTTGTCATATTAATGAAATATTCCTTTTAAAAAATCTATATACAGCCTACTCTGCTGTTGAATAATTTATACGGACAACAGTGCTCTTTGAAAAAGAATTCTCATTACCATTGTAAAAGAAAGGTAGTACATGATCTTTCTGACCACATATCTTATTATGATGCTAAGAGCACTTTATTGTATGATTGAAAGACTTTTACCCCTAACTACAATTATGTGACAGTAATAAATTATTGCCCATTTAGGAAAAAAAAAATACATTCTTCCTTTTCCTGCAGGTTTAGATTTCTGGTCTATGTGTTCCACTCACAGTCGCAGGTTCGGTCTGCCTATCCTTGGATACTGATGAAGTGTCAAAAAAAGGAAAATAGGATCAAAACTTAAACTGGAAAGGTCATCTTGAAATCACCTGATTAACGTACTTCTAAAACCAACCAGACTAGTTCCTCTTGAATATCTGAAGATGTTCAAGACCAGGTTGGATACAGTTCTGAGCAACTTGGTCTAGTGAAAGGTGTCCCTGCCCATGGTGGGCGGTTGGAACTGGAAGGCTTTTAAGATCCCATCCAAATCAACCCAATCTATGACTTGTGTTCTATAATTTTGAGTCTGTTATTCTTTCAAAGCTGGATCTCAGTTCAAAATTAGATTGTGTTATTGTAGACTTGGCCAGTCAAGTGTTGAATATCTGCAAGAATTAAGCTTTTGCAAGCTGTGTAATCAATGGTGGAAGAGAGGATCTTCCAAGGCCAATATCTCTTCCTCACACTCCGAAGCGCTCTTTAGAGTTGTTTGTGGACATAAAAATAAGGTATCTTTTGATTACTTAGAAAGGTGTGACTTTCAATTTTACTTTTTTACTTTCTTTGCTGTTCCAAACTTGTTGATCCCCAGGGCTACTAGAAAAGATGTCAGTGATTTAGTACCTGATTCTACCTGGTGGTATCTTATGTTTGAGGTTTACCTTAGATCAGGATAGTGCTGAACAATAAATCTTAAAGACTGCTGTACGCCCTTCAAAGAAAATATATATTTTATTGGGGTCAACTTTATGAAGGCTATTATCAAGCAGTGTCTATGTATTTTTTTTTTTTTTCTTACAGGGCCTTGTGAAGCATTTGTATGGGTATTGACAAAAGAATGTGGTATTGCTGGACTAGTAAAATCCCTTCATATTGCTGATCTGGGAAAGAAAAGCAGCTTGTATAACTAGTGTAATTTTTTTTCAAAGGCTTTATAGTTAGTTCAGCATTACTCTGTAGGTTTTGGGGTTTTTTAACCCAAATCATCTGAATTAGCTGTCAAATATAAATAAGAAAAGGGTTGTGGAGTACAGAAAGGAAATATGTGAACAAGACAAATCTGCCTACTTTTACCTGCCACTGCAGCTGTAAGGACACCTTCATGGTCAGTCAAGTTCAAAGCACCTTTTTCTTCCAAATCACAGTTGTCATTAACTGAAATAATATAACTGTGCCTTGGCGGTTATGCAAACCATCTATTTATTGCTCATCACAGTTAATATAAGCTGCTGCTTCTGAAAAAAAAAAAAATGCACACTGTATTGCTAATTCCCAAGACAAGTTTTCAGTTTAAAATCATAGTTTTCAGTTTTCTTGATCTTCAGCTTTATTGTTGCTTTTCAGTTACTAACATTACAATTTCATTTGATTATGCGGGTCAGAACATCACTGGATGTAAATCATTGTACTACTGATGTGCTGGTGTTGTTTAATGACCTGCATAATAGGGACTCACAATATGGAGTTCATGTTACTTGACATTGAGAAATAATTTTGGGCTGTGACAGCACAATATTATATTGGAGGCACTTTTAGACTAGTTTTTTAGATTAGTTTTCTAACTAACTTTAGATTTAGTACTTTGTAAGTCTTGCAGTACTTATTAAGCCTTCCTGGCTGTGATAGTTGCTTTGTCCATTGTTTCTAAATACTAAGTTTTCAGGAAACACGTAACCCTATCAGATTTTATTAATCAGCTAGGTTTAGATCTTGTCAGTACTTGAAAAAACTTAAAAAGAAAGCCTGATGATGATGTAGAGGCACACTTGAAGCAATGATGATTTCCTAATTTCCTAGGCTCATGGTAAGGTCACTGGAGATTTTCTTCATTGGAAACAAAAACAGTCTATTCAATTTGTTCTTTATCAACTTAATTTTGTAAGATTTCAAGAGAAATAGTTGTTATTCTGTGCTTTGTACCCTACTAGTAAACAACATTCTCCCAATTATGAATAAAATATTACAAGAGAATATTTTTTGTTTGTTCGTTTTTTTTTTGTTTTTTTTTTTTT